>JAUZNC010030026.1:0-20981 GCA_034780395.1 Vannuccia rotundouncinata | reverse complement strand
TTTTTTCTTTCATTTCTTTCTCTGAAAGAAAATATAATACCTACATTGACAACCATATAACAAGTTTTGAGTAAATTTAAGAGTAAGATAATATTTTCTATATAATTTTAAGTTATTAGAATATAACGTTTACAATTAATTATTATTTTTTTTAATTTTCAGCAAATACTCTTACTTGTCTAATAACTTTTTTGCTCTCGTTTTCTGATTATCCCAATTTTTGTTCAATTCTTTAACAGTTCTTTTGCCCAAACTGTAACTTACCCCTACAATTACCCCCCATAATTTATATTGATTTATTTATATAAGTCTGGTAATTTTGAATGAAATTTATATAGAATAAATTTATATTTCTAGAATTAAGTAGTTTTGTAGAGATATACTCACAGAGATATACATAATCTCCACTGAGGAACTTTGGAGGATGAGGTCGACCTCAACTCGAGGAAGGTTTTAAAATTCGGCCCTAATACTTTATATGTATTAATATATGCAATAAATCCGATATTCTATCAGATAACGTAGTTTTTAATTGCAAAAATAAATTTTTTGATTAACAAACATGCCAAAATATTATCGGATCATTAATAATGTTGAAACGGTTCCCATGTGCCTGAAATTGTTTGGAGTTAAACCTGTATGCCAAAGCTCCATATGGGTTTAAATCGTTTTTAAATGTATTGTTTAAGTACTCTAATAAATTAATGCAGCCATTTATTTTAATTTAGTTCCGTAAAGAATGGAAGTGTCCAAGGTAAGTTTCATAAAATTACCATTTATTTCCAGGATTGCAAAGAAAATAGCTTTAATTATAGTGCTTACATTGTTTCATTTAAGTAGATATGTTTTTTATAGTTGAATCAATACAATATAAAAAATAGAGATTGACATATAAAGCTATGTTGGGTTTGATATGCTTGTTAAAATTGTTAAATAATTTAAATACTTTTATATCTAATATATATATATTAACAGGTATTTGAATTTGCAGTGCCCCTGAAGAGTTATACGATTTCGCTTTAAGTTGTACTATCTATTTATATGTCACATATATTTTGAATTATATTGGATACATTTATGTATTTTATATGTATGCTGAAAAGAGAAAATGTTAGCCCTAAGGACACCCTTGCCTTCTATGAGCAAATATCTATTCATTATTGTGTTACACAGTGCCGGTCTGGCATTCAAGTCTAAGCAAGTACCAAACAGAAATCCTGGAAGCCATCCAATGTCGAGTATTTAGAATTATTTACCCACATCTCCCATTGTAACATACCATTCATCAAATCACAGTCCACATTTTATATAAGGGAGTGCATCATCGCATCATTGTATGAGAAGTCATTTTACAATCAATGTGACCACTAAAGGCTTGCCTCATATATGTATTAAGTTTAATTGCTAATGTTAACAGTTAATTAATATTTATAATTTATTTAAATTACTGAAATAACTATTTTAAACCTTTATATAAATTATTTTAATCTTGTCCACACATCATATTTAATTATAAGCAAACATTTAGTTCATTTTAATTATGAGGTATCAATTTGTCTATTATAGGTACTGATTGAACTCAAGTTAAAAGGCAATTATTGTATTAACTGCTTCTGTGATCTAACATACATAATCTTATCAAAAAATCGATTTTTGTCTAATCAGAACTCTGGCTAATTGAATAAATTGGTTTGCATTTTTTCTGTCCTGATAAACTATATACTATTTATATAATATTTACTATTCTGTCTAAAAAATAGGAGATGGTCAGAAATAAAAAAACATGTGTCAGCATTATCTTTAAGTGAACAAATTAAAATAACCCTGCAGTTATCAGGAACTTTTCTAGTGGTCATCACTCAAGTAACATATGCTATTTTAAAGCACTCCATAGAATTGATTTGATGGCATACACTACACTTAACAATTATATTCAACTATTTTTTTATAATGCAAGCAGTATGCCCAACAGGATTGGATGTGTCAACAGATCTTATTTTCGATTGGAGAATTGCCTTATGAAGAGGGCTATATCAACACACAGCTTCATCACCTGTGAATTTTCTATATCACCAACATTGATTTAATAAGACACTCCATTCATACAGTATATGAGCATTCTATGGGTGTATTAAAAGGATGATGGAGAAATTTCAAAAGTTAGCAAGTTGAGAAGGGCATCTGGAGTGCAGAGATGCCATTGTGAAATCAATTATCATGTACATATTTTTTGTATATTCATATACTCTTGAATTAACATCCAATTGTATCCCTTTTGAATTTGTATATATTATAACATGATTTAACTTATTATTTCACTTTGTGTAAATTTTTTCTCATTTTAGCTGTATTTTCCATGGCCAATTATTATATATATAACTAAAAAATAATAATGCAATTTTTAGTGCAATAGATAGAAAACAAAATGCAGATATCATACATATCACAAAATTATTCAACAAATTATTAATATATGGATTTATAAGGACTTAAAAATAATTAAATGAGGCAAATAGTTCACTTAACTTTAAGTGAGAAATTCAAGTTAAAAATAGTTTTAAAAATATCACTTAAGTATAAGTGAAGTGTAATTAAAAGTGAAAATAGCTTTTAAAATACGGAATACACTTTAGTATAAGTGAAAATGAAAAATAGCTTTGGAAATATGGCTCCTGGTGTGGGTTTTTTATATGCTATTATTTAACATAACAATTTTTGGTTAATTATTTAGCGTCCAGTTTGCGCAATCTCCTACTCCAGTTTAGCCAGTGTAGATTGTTGTTAGTTGTTTAGAGAATCATACAATATATACTTATTTGACTCCACTTATCAACATGCCCTTATTTAAACACAGTTAATTTTTTATTTAATTTACTTAGTATTTATTTTAATATTATACTTTTTTGTAGATGGATCATTTAGCGGATCCTGTGGAGAAACATAATGTTGGAGCTGCTAAAAAGAAGGAGTTACAGTAAGTTTTAATAGTAACTGGTAATTATATAATTATATATGCGATATTTTAATACAAACATTTATTGAGATTGGAGAATTTTTTTATAGTGTGAATTATTTGTGAGGAAGTTATTAGATTGTTGGAAATATTTTAAAACTACTATTTTCAACTGATCTGAGTAATTAGTGCTTTTTGTGACTCTCTATGTATGAATCTCGCCCAGAATATTCTTAAACATATGCGTGTGTTGAAATCATCATAGCACAATCAAATATTGATGTCTAGATCATGAGCCTTTTGTGTTGTCTTTTATGCAGACTTAGATTAACACTTGTTATTAATTCATTTATTATAGGCTCCATTCCGTTGATGAAAAGGAGGAAGCAGATTCGTAAGTTTTTATTCTAATTTTTATATTTACATTCTGTTTCATTTGAAATGGACAATCAATAATACTCATTCATAATAATTTAAATGCACTCATTTAATCTACAGTTTTAGAAAAGCGACAATGGAGTATTTTAAGGGAATTCCAGTATTGGATCCTGAATCACGCAAACAACTGATAGATTCGCTGCCAGCTGAATTAACTGGATACCTTGTGATGCAGTATTTGGCTGCATCTAGTAAGAGTGAAAATCCTCGATTGGCAGAGAAACCGGTTTCCCATGAGCAGGTTTCCAAATTCATTGAGGATAAGCTGCGCATAAAAGCGCAGGAGAGCACGTCTCTTCCAGCAGTGGATACCCAGAAGATACAAGCAGCTTTGTCAAAGACTCATAGACAGATGACTCTGATGGAACAGTCTCAATCTAAGTGGCGCACTGAGCGAATGCAGATGCGAACAACCATTGATGAACTTAATTATCAGTAAGTCGTCGGAAATCTAAACATTTTCTGTTTAGTATAATACATTTGAATGTTAATATCTGGTATATTATTATCTGAATGTTAATGTCTGGTATATTAATCAATAACTTCCCATTAACCTACACAGCGTCTAAAAAATGCATGCCAAATTCAGGGTTCCCACTATCCAACTAATTAGGGTTCCCCCGGCCCTACTAATTATTATTTTTTCATGTTAATTTTTATAATTTTCAACAATAATAATGTGTTAGACCAGTTCATTCAAAAATGAAGCTTACCAACATATTCATAATATATTTTAATTAAAAATATATAGGTATTATTAACTATATTATGATATACATGGATTAAATCAATGTTAAATTTATATAATTCAAGCTTGAATGTCGGTTGAAAAACAAATGAATTTCAAATTTGGGAAAAGCATTGGGAACTTTTTTTAATAAAGCTATTTTATTTATAAAATTATGCTATTTTTACTAAGTATAACATATAAGGTGTACAATTTCCTTGTTATTTATTAGTTAATTTTATTTCAACTGATTTTTATTAATCCTTTAGAAGTTCCATTGTTAAGAGCATGCTTTTGCCTTCTTCCAGATTGCGTTTCTGTCAGACCAAAGGAAAGAGCAGTGGACGTCACATTGATGAATTAAATAAATATAAAAAGAAAATAAAGGATTATGAGGTTAGTCTTATTATTATAATTTACAAGCATCTTGAAAAATTAACTAATACAATTTTTGTGATTATTTTTTTTATGTTAAGAAAAAGATGTTGAAGCTGAAACAACAATCTACTCGACTCGAGTACATTGACCGCGAGACTTCTATTCAGAAGAGTATCGATGATTTGTTGGAGTTTAAAAAACAGTAATTACCGTTTTGTAATCTCGCTTAACCAATTTCTCAAGATCTATTATTTAGGAAGTATCTTTTTGAATTGTTTCAGTTGGAAGAGTGAAATTCCAGCGCTTGATACTCACGTTTCTCAATGGCAGAAAGCTAAATCTGATCTTCAACATCGTTACGCCCAAGTTAAGGTCGGTTGTTATTCATCGTTACTAATATTTTTTTATAGACATTGCTATTGACATTTTTCAATTGTGTTATAATTGGTTTTCGACTTGTCTTTGCCTTCTAGGAAGAGCTGGAAAAGCACTCCCGTAATTTAGAAAAGGGCAAAGAAATATCGAACTTTGAAGCGGTTTTATCAACCACTGTCTCAGTTCAATTGCCGCTAAAACCCGATTTTCAAACATTAACAGTAAGTCTCTTGATGGGAGTATGGTTAGACCTGTTCTCTTTTAATATTTTCCTATTCTTTATTATCTAATACGCTCTTAATATTATATCCTTTTCAGAAAGAATGTCGTGAATTTGAAATGGGTAAGTTTTGAATTTCCTACCTGACTCTAATTCACTGTTTTATCTACACTTATTATATTTGAATGTTTAAATTTCTAATTTAGAATTTAGTCAACGTGGTAAATATGGTGTATTGCTTTGCTTTTGAATTATAATGTGAATATAAATTTAAGTTTTGTTGTCAATATTTTATTTCGGAATAGACTAAAGGTTATATTACATAATATATTATATTATTTAATTTGAACTATTCTTAATTAATTTATTTTATTTTGGCTTATAAAATGGTTCAGTCACTATATAATATGTAAATTTGTGTACTCTTATGATATATACATTATACGAGGTATCAAGATTTTCTATTCACATTATATATACTTTGTACATCACAAGACACTTGTCTTAACTCCACTCATTATCTGCCATTCGTATACATCGAATATAGTATAGTGCTAGTATATAGTGATATATTTTATATAGAATTCATAAAAATTAAAGAGATATCGTGGTAGAAATGGGTTTCAAATTGTGATATAAAAAAAAATATGGTAGCCTCATTATTTATATTTTCTAAGGTATAGCTGTAATGAAAGACCAATATAATATATTATACTACTATCTCAGAGAGACTATCTATATTGAGACCTGAATTTTTGTCTTTTAGCACGTGCAAATCCTTACGACATTGCCTGTAATTCGCCCGAACCCTCCTTCCTTGGAAGTAATGGAGCTGTCGATAGTAGATCTGTGGATAGTTCCACTGCTGTCTTTGATTGTGTTATCACAATGCTACAGGAAACCTGTCCCGACCTTAAAAAGTGAGTCATAAATGTATAACTTATACAAGATATCGATAACACCTTTTCTGTTCTCATTGCATTGTATGTAATACTGTCCTATTCTTAAAAGCCAGGGTTTTTGATTCGTCTATGTCAGAAATTATACAGACAGTGTATTTTCGAACTTGTCAAAGTTTCCCCAGGCCAATTGGTTTGTCTATCAATGTTTTCAAAACGAGATATAGTTTGAGTCCACTGCTCTGAGTGCAATTGTATTACGGCAGTGAATGCGGTAGTACACAAAGATATTTGACAGAGCGGTACTCGATGCGAACGTTGAAACATTAGTCAAACCAATGTCGAGTCGATTGAAACAATCATTTAACGGAAACTCTGTAACTGTTATTCTAAATCATCCATGCTTACGAGATTACCTCCGCATTATATCATTCTCTTCAGTGATTTTAATCCAATGAAGCATTGCACTGGCTTCATGGAGTCTTCGATGACAATAATTGTACGGAAGGGAACGTGATTGGGACACGAGGATTTTTCCTTATTTAAAGGTAACCCCCCCCCCCCCCTTGAAATTGAATGTTTTCAGAAAAGGATTATCTGTGTGTTCCACGCCGGGGTAAGTCTTGACTACATGTGCGTCGGAATAAAAGTACGCTTATCAGCAACTGGATATATGTGCAGTTATGGAATTATAACATTCTCTCACACACGCCTGAGTTAATATGAAATTTTGTTCCGGCGCCCTAAATATGCTTTTTAAAAATATGTACAATTTATACATCTTGGATCATAATAATATTATCTCCATTACATCCTGCGCATTGATCAATGAGCGACATTCTATGTTACTATGCGTTCTACAGTAAAGATAATATTGGCTGAGCTTGTCGTCCTGTTGCTAATACCCAACTGACAAAGTTTTCTCAACATATGCAGTCACCTCATCGACGTTATGACGACCCGCTCTTGGAAACACACAATGCTAAGCTCTATGGAAGGCTTATTAGAGTAGACTTTGTCGCGAGTTAAAAGCACTCATTGTTCGTTACTTACTGCCAAAGTGCGATCAATATTCCATTTTATAGTCCAGTTCTTGCCGTTTTCTCTAGTTATGTATGCCTCTAGTTGATCCTTGAGAATGACTGTCTATAGATTATAATACTTTCAGTATTGAAGATTACCCTGTGATAATATTTGATTCCATTTTTAATTTAAATACAGCTGACGTAAATTCTATTACCAATAGTTGACTTATAATGGATTATTCAAATTAATTGAAGAACGTTTCTAGATTCAGGACACGTTTTATTGCGGTTTTTATTGTAACAAACTGATTGCATGGATGTTTTATTTAAACGTACATTATATTACATTTAATCATATGATTTTGCTGGTTAGTAAAATTGCGGAAATAAAGAATTGTTGACAATATTTTATTTTTATTTTAGAGCAACTATAATGGACGCTGTCTCAAAATACATGCAACAGAACCCGATAGGAAAAGTAGATCCAGAATTGGTAGCGACTGAAGTCCTCATTAAATTAACATCTGTTGACGTAAGTTATTATCCTGTCAGTTATTTTGATTAATCGATTTAATAGGGTAGAAATTTCTGTGTTTGTGCTGCATGTTGTCTCCACGTTGGACCAGTGATTAATATAGTTCTAAGTCTAGTTATAGCTTATTATTGAACGCCTCTCATTTTCTGTCTTATTATTAAAATATTTGTTAGATATTAACGCTATATATTCGATGTACTTTTGTCATAATTTTCGCAACAATATTCTTTTCCAGTGATGGTCTTTGGGAAGGTTTCGGTAACAGTGTAGGAGTTTGAAATGGATGAGTAAGTTTCCTAGCGTTTAGTGTTGTGAACATCGATCATGAACTTCTTATATATGTATTCTAATCTTATTCAGTGGTTAATATATAAATAAATGATTCTTGAATAATGCTCTTTAAATTAGAATTAAAACCAATAAATTTTGGTTAATTTTTTAAATAGTGTTTTGCAAATTAATTGTTGTTATTATTAGAATATAAACTATTATGTACATTGGGGAGAAGATTTCCAGTTAACTATGATACGTAATTTGACAAGCTCTTTAACATACTCAATTCCAGACGGTTGTGGGGTTCGCCAAGTGTTACCGGAAGATAGAAGAACCTGTTTACGCCCATATGTATCCACCAACTTTGCTCGCAGTTTTCATTACTTTGATTTCATTTCTTTCAACGTCACTACTGTGTGATGTGAGTGTGTTTATTTCGCTTTTTTTCCCTTACAAATTACGGTACGAAAAAAAATCCCTTTTACTGTAGACCTTTATTTATGGGTTGTCCAGTGCCGGACAACTTAGACAGGCTAGCTATGCGTAGATAATTGTTTTTCGGTTTGTTGTGTTATTTAGTATTCTGGCCACATAAAAAGTAAATTTATAGCCTGGCTGAGTTATCCAGTACTTGTATACCTATTGAGTATATGTTATTATTATTATTATTATTATTCGTCATCGTTTGTGTTTTCTATTGAGTTGATCCTTTTTATTTTAGCAAATTAATGAACTACTATTTAGTTTTGTATCTTTTAAAGCAAAACATGAATGTTTTATGACTTTTGTGTAATGTAATATTGATTTATTTTTGTAGTTGATGAATTTTTACTATGCTATTAATTATTATTATCTGTTTCGTTTATTCTGAACTTACCAATGTCGTTAAATGATTATGATCTCTCAATATGAACTGTTGTACACATCATATATATGTGCGTAGCTCATCTACGCATCACATACCTTATGTATATTAACGTAGTGATGACTGCAGGCGTTGTTGATTGCGTTCGTGGAGGTCTTCGACTCCAACAAACATCGCGAACTGGAAGGTGCAAACATATCAATTTGGTGTGCGTAGACTTTGGAAAAAAATTTTTTTGAAAAAAATTTGCAAAATTATTTTATATCTTCATTCACTTGTTGGGTTTTGTTCATTTATGCACTCGTCGTCAATTTATTAAACTCAAAACTGTAGAAACCCTTATAAACTAAAATAACACAAAATATTATATACTAAAGTTTGATTACAATGATATAATCATTACTTATAATGTGTTCTCATCTACTACATTTATGTGTCTAGTTTCGATAGACAAGTTGAGAATGTGTTTCTAAAAAGAAACTATTTTGAAAATAATAATACAAAAAATATAGTTAAAAAAATATTTGAACAATATATTTTTCCTGTTAATAATTTTAATAGTGAAATTTCTATTTAAACAATATATTTTGTTTCTAATGATACTTCAAAAATTACAACTTAATATAATATGATTATCATTTTATATATATATATTATCACATACTTATAATCAGCTATATTATTGTATTGTCTTTAATATCACTACTATTACTCAATTTGCTCTTGTCAATTTATTTTGAATTCATTTTCATAAAGCTAATAAGAACTTTTAAAAGTTTTTTTTAATCCTAATATCGCAACTTTAATATCTAACCATAATTATATTGAAATACGTGTAACACTATTTCATCGATAACTCTGGTTCTCTTGAAATGTTCTATTAATTATAATAAAACTCATTTGATATATATATATTTTTATTGATTTTATCACTTTAAAGTTAAATTATTTTATATAAATGAATGGCATTGCTTTGTATTTGATGTTTATATATTATATAGAAGCCTTACTTGTACCTAGCGCTGCGTATATAGCTAATGTTTGTCAGCTATGATATTTTGGATTTTCTATAAATTTTTAATCGATAGCTAGCTGTTTGTATATTCCAGCCTACATATTTCTATTTATAGTTTAGGTTGGAATTCTATGTTAATCATAATTTGGCGAGTAACTAATATTTAATTGATGCAATATATGCAAGGTGTGGTGCAATTTTTTGGATTATATTCCAATACTAATTAATCATTATCAAAAGTCATTATGATTATTCATGTAAAGTGGTGCTATATTAAGGAGTGCATTTGTCATTTTAAATTAGTATATAATTTCGTACAAACTAAATTGATTAAAAATACTGTATTTCCTATAGTGCTGACTTAAATTATTTTTTTTTTGATAGGGTTGTAAGTACAAGGTTAGAAATAACAGAAAACCATATATTAATTTCGTATTTTTGTGTTTTAAATGATGACCATTTAATATGGTACAATTAAAATTGAAAATATGATAACAATTATATTAATATAATTCAGAAAGTATTCAAAATGTGTATATATATATACAATAGCTACTCACCTCAACCACTGATTTTAGGGCTAACATTTCATGACTCATCTTATCTGTCAAAAACAGTAGGTATATACAATTTTCTCTAAACTGCGCTTAATTTCTAATTTCGAGAAAACATATAATAATATGCCGTATAGAAATATTTAGATTTGTAGATTATGTTGAATGTTTTAAACGTTTTCAGTTTTTAATTATACTGGTCTGATACTGATATTTTACGCCACCCCGGTCTTATGCATTGTCATGCAGTTAAAGAATGGGGTGATCTCCCATGACACATCATTTTATACAGTACGTGTTGAAAATTTTATTGGGAAGGAGATATAAAAAATAACTAATGTTCCAAACTTCCTAACAGAAGCTTAATTGCAATGTATCATATTGTATATCATATATTTTAATATATTAACAAACTAATTTTTTTCGGTTTCAACACTATAAATATTCGACCCAATTTTATTGCACATAATTATATATTGTCATTATATAATCTTAACATGTAAAAGAAATTTTGTTAATATTTAAAACTTTGTCCGTATATTGCGAATGATGTTTTTTATATTTAATATTGTTACCGACTCATAAAGCATGAAAAACGCGGAGAGAAAATTGACTATAAGCAATATCTATTTTTAGAACTTATCCAAAAATCAAAATAATTTCTTGGAAATTCCAAAAATGGTTTTTGTAGTTATATTTATAGATATTCATTTAGATTAAAAAAATGTCTCACAATTTTATTTCGGTGCTACATCTACATAATCTTCTGCTATAAAGGAAAATATATACTATGTAGGTACCTATTGTACTATATCGATCCATGGGTTCGAATATTATGAAAATTTAACATATCATATATATTATGTGGGACTGGATTGTTATAATTAATATCTACGAATTTTTATAGTTGATTATCGATAAGTTTTGGGAAAGAATTACCCAAAAATATGTATGGATTATTGTAGTAGATTTTGTTAATGTTTATTATCTTTGAATTTGAAAATATCCAGTCCGAAAGGGCGTGCGTTCGAATCCCACCGCTATCTCCAAATGTAAAAAAACAGTAAGTAGTGCGTAATATAATTAATTTTCATTAAATATATAAGCTAATTAGTGTATCTCAAAAAATTGTGTAAGGGGCTGTTCAGAAATGACGTCACACCTTTTAGAGGCTTTTTGAACACCACACCCCTGTCCCTCCTCGTCAAAAAATTAGACATCCCCCAAAAAATAAAGTTACATTTAATGGTTATCCCCACTCCATAATTCGAAAATAAATTTATATTAAGGATTTTTGAAATGAAAACAAAATGTCACACTAAAATTGTATTTGGTAAAATAATTTAAAAGCTGAGTATTTTAATTTTAGTGAATACTATATAAAAACAATATTTTAAAATGTTGGGCTGTTAAAAAATGACGTCACGCAAGTTTGGGCCATATTTTAGTTAACCTCCTCCCCCTTGTATCACGCACAGTCACAAATTTCGAAACCACCTTCAGAAAAGACGTCACGTTAAGTTCCACCCCCTCCCCTCATACGTCCCTAAAAATTTAAAAGAGTTCCTTTTCTTTTTAATTCTGTTCTTTTCAGCTCATCTAGTTTAGACCTGACTGCATGCTAGTGAAACATTCTGCGGATTTTTTCATTTCATTCCATAAGGCGATTACCTTACTTTGGCATTTGGATTTGTGTAAATTAGGCTTAGCATGGCAGTATGCTTTAAAAAGGTCTACAACTGTCGAAAATAAGACATTATTTAGAATAATTTGTGAACCTACATAAACTGAAAATTTGATTAATTTAAACGTAACAGAGTAATAATAGAGTAAAGTTAATACAACATAGTTATCTTTCTCTATGCGGCTTTTACAAGAATGTTTTGTGACGTTACAATTTTCGAAACCCCCTCTACCCCTCCATCACGCTTTGTCACGGCGTGATGTCATTTTTGAACAACCCCGCGTATTTGATTTCAAAACAAAAACAAATTACACATGATTATACAATACAAGCTACTATATTCCCACGAATCTGTATAACTTGTTAGGAACAAATATTAAAATAATAATAACATTGAATCATACAAATTATAACTTGATTCAATATACATTTTTCTATTGCTATGGCAATTACGCACTATATATTAATTAATAAAATTTACATTCTATCTGAAGTTTACTAATTACTATTACACTTAAAAACATGCGTAAAAATAAGGAAAATATGACGTCCCATTTTTAATACCCTTCCTATCCACGTCAAGTTTGTCCCATTTTGCACGAACCCTATCCCCCTTTAAAATGTAACGCCATTTCAGAACATTTCCTTGGTAGTTTAAAATAAAAAATATAATATAGTGATTTTAAAGTAAATAAAAACACAATAATAATATATAAAATAGAATCTCATTTCCTTGGCCAAGACATTTCTGTATGTATATTACATTAGTCTGAACAGAGCGTTTATCTTGAAACCATATAAAATATCATATATACGAATCCGATTTGTTTTTTCGAATAATATAAATATTATAAGTTTCATTTTTGATTGATAGAAATTTGCTAGGATCTCCTACAAATTTATAAATTCTAATGTTGAGGTCAACTCTATTAAGTAAGCATTTTAAATATCACTTTTTATGAGCTTGACTTAAAATATAATAATCGTAGAAAAATACATATATTTGTATATCATTGTTCTATATAATAGTAATACAATAAGTCCGTCTGAGTGCAAGACTTTTTTTCTATGGTAATTATTGCTAAGGTTGTTTGCCCGCAGATCCTGATTTTATATATAAACAGATAAAAATTGCCTAAAATATTGGGTGTGCAATTGCCATACTAAAAAGACATAGGACTGTGCACCAAAGAAGGGTTTTTGTCATGCCTCACAGCCCTAGGTAACTCTAGGCAACTTAAACAGAGTGATTAGCTGACTAAATATTTTATTATTATATTTATAGGAATACTAAAAAACACTCAATTATATTAATAAATTGAGTAGTAATTATCAGATTTATATTTTTTGTCATATCTTTCAGGGGCAATTTAAAAAGAACAACACCCATTTTTTTATAAAATGTCTTTTAAAAAAATAATGCTTAACAGTTTATAATAAAAATGTATATTATATAAAGTAATATATACTAGGTGAAGTAATTGCCAGCTATAAGGAAATTCTATAAATATGCTTCTATTTTGTTGATGCAAGTGATGATATAGGATAAGAATTTCTTTAGTTTTTGGATTTGAAATGGATAACTGGGTTCTTTGAGAAATTCTTCTCTTATAAAATTGTTTATAATTCTTAATACTACAGACAGTGGTATGATGGCACCCCAAACATGTATGCAAAAACAAAAAACAGGTGTCACATCAGTTATATAAAAATATGCATCAACATCAATTATAAGTCTTTAATGCTCCCATAATCTGAATTATGTCTAGCCCAGGAATCTAAAATCCTCAACTTCACCAAATGATATAATGACTCCAAAAACAAATACTAGGTGGTTAAATGTCATATATCTGATGAGGATTTTTATCCTACAGTCCTATATGACATTTACAAAAATCAGTGCATCCTCCTTCATAAACAGGCCCACAAAAAGACAATTTTTGTTGGTATTGCAAGCTATAAAAAGTTAAAATATTAGAAATTCAGATATTTTCAATAATAAAGCTAATATATGGTTCAACTCAATTCAAAATCAATGATGATTTAAAATTGTCAAAACCTTTATTGTTTATATACAAATTTATAAGAGTAAATTAATACATAACATAATATATAACTATAATATTTACATGATGCTTTCAATTGATAGATAAAATAAATAAATAGGTACTTACTAATAAAAAGAATGTCTAATAATATTTAAGATATAAACATAATACAAAAATTGAGTGCATATGGTCATGGTGCCAACGGTCATGGAAAAAAAGTTCTGGAAGAATCATGGAAAATTAAGAAATGACTGAAAAAAAAATAAAATGTCATTGAAAATTAAAAATATGACTGGAAAAATAAAATGTCATTGAAAATTTAAAATATGACTGTAAAAAATAAAAGCATGTTAACTATCACCATTAGGTCTTATATTTAGGTGGGAGATAATCACTCTAGGATTATCATCTGGGGAAGTACCACCACCTTTTTATCAAAATAAAAGGGATGCAATTTGTCTCTGAACTTCCAACTGTGATTAAACTTGTGTTGACATTTTTTCAAGGGAATGCCTAAGTGGAGAAAGGTTTTAAAACCAATGTCAATACTGTATCTGTGCATATTAAAAAAGAACCATAGCATCGTTATGATTAGTACATGATGGCCTTGCAATCAGATAAAAGGGGGGAAAATCAGTACAATCAAAATCACAACTAAGCTTTTGAACTCAGTTGGACCTGTATGTAGAAGGTATCAATAATTTTTGGAGCAACAAGGAGAAATGTCAGGTAAATTCATTTCAAGTATTTCAAATGTTACTACATACTTTGCTGATCTATATATCCTTTCATCTTATTCAGGTAGCTTCTACATCTCTCAAACAAAAAAATGACACAATTAAAGAGCTTGTGGTGAAGAGAATACAACTTTTTGACCAGTACAATTAACTTTCAACTGATGCAGATGAAATAGCTTTACAAGCTGAGTATTAATCCAAATTGAATCTTCTAACCAGTTAAAATACTCTCAGAAAAGCAGCTGCTGAGAAAAAAACCCTAGTGGATGAAGTGACTGTACAAATTTCACAATTAAAAAACAAGTTGTTTTAAATTCTTCAATGACTGTATGAACAGATTCCAATATTAAATTTTGAAACTCCTAACTTCACATTTATGATTATCATTGACATATGTGTGAACTACTTCTACACCTATGACTTATAAAATAATCTGTAATTAAAATTTTGTGCTAAAATATGGTATACATATTGTAATAATTGTATTTTTTAAAATAGAGTTTCTGGAAAATTGTTTAGTTTCTGGAAAATTTCATGGTCTGGAGGAGCATGGCCACCATGATGGTGAAAAACCATGCATATATTAATACTGAACTAAAATTGACCAAATATTTGGTTTCTGTGTAGTAAGTTATGCACAAAATCACTTGCTATGGTATCAACAGAAATACCTTCAGCCATTTCCTTATAAATTAATAACATCATCAGATGATTTTGGCCCATTGTGACTCTAAGATAACTCTTTTCACATCATAGGGTACTGAATGATCACTCATTTACTGCATTGGTAGCTGGCAATACTAAAATTAGTTTTTAATAATGTCATCACTTGTCTTATTAATTGTTGTACTTGATATGATAAGAGTATGAATATAATCCATTATCAAAGATAATGTAAATGTATCACTATACAACTTATAATTAGTGGAATATACAGCCAGCTGTACACAGAAGATTTATATTAAATTGTTCAGAAGTGTTTCACATTTTGAATAAATTTGGTAATCATGTTGGTTGAACCTATCTTTAATGCAGTTCATTCATTTCATAGTACAATTCTTCAGGTGTTGTTGGGAATGTAGCCATTAATGTTGGTGTATTGTCAAGTTTTCATGGAACAAAGTGCTTTCAAGGTAGTTTAGGATCTAGGAGACTAAGTTTTTTTTACTCTTTCAAAACCTTTTTCCAGAAAAGAGTAAAAGTTTCATCATTATGAATTTTCAATCATACTAGTAGTCATGTCAGCTATGGACTGGGGACTCATAAAATAAGAATACATAAATGTAGACACAATTTTTATTGGCTGGAATATGCTGATAACTCAGGGTTGTAGGCCATACAGTTTAAAATTAAGATAATGTTATTGTTTGAGTGTGAAGCCCCTGAAATTGTTATTAATCTAGCTTTGGGATAATATCTTAAGACTACATCAGTGTAAGTTAATTATTTAATTTTCTGAATTAATCCAGTATTTTGCCAAGTATAATGGATACTAGCTTAATAATAAAAAAAATATTTGTGCTACATTCCATTTTAGAGGCTTGGCTGTTTACCTAACCATGGTCCCAGTTGTTGTTGATATAACTTCTTTGAATTTTTGTTTAAGACATTATCATTCTTGCCTTTAGACTTAGTATTTTTTAAACAAGTTCCTTATATATTTTTTGAAACAAATAATATTGTCTATTCTGGCTAAACTGGAATTTTGGTTATGCTGGACTGATTTTCAATCCCCAACCTTTTTTCCTATTCTTTCTATATATCAAATAGTTGGATTAACTGGTATTGCCTAGACTGGTAATAACTTCAGTTAATAACAACTATTTCCCTTTGTTCTAATCATAAAAATAAAGTGTGTTATAGTGAAAATTAATTTATTAAAATCATTTTTACAGTAGTCTTTTTTTAAATGACTCAGAAAAATAATTTTAGTCTAATTTATTCAACTTTGGCTATTGAAAAAGTCTATCCAGATTTATTGATAATTTGTAATTATATTATGCTAATTTGTAATTAAAATCAAACATTATAATGTTATTTATTCCAATTTCTGTAATTTCTTAAAACTTATGAAATATACAACATTGAAGTTTTATGTTTATTATTAATTTGACTTACGATCTATGCAATTTATTTAATTTTGAAAACTGTTTTCATCAAAGTATAAAATTTAATTATATTGGTGTATTTTCTAAAAATATATGACTTTGTCAATGCAGTTTGACTAATAATAATTCTATTTGCATAAACTAGTCTGCATTACTAGACTTATTTAAACAAGAGATCAATTGTTTATAAAGTAGACAAAATAAGTGAGTATTAATAATGAAAATGGATAGGCTGATTCAATGTATTTATTTAAGCTAGCTATATAACTGCTTAAAATGTTAAATTTATACTTTCTATAAAAACTGAATCTTTCCTAATTTTTCATTAATTTTTTGAATTTATGAATTTTGTTTAAATATGTTTAAGTAAATCCTCGTTTATCCTCCAAACTCGGGAATTTAAAAATAGGTGGATAATTGAGGGATGATTTATAACAGCTTTTATAATTATATATAAATGAAAAGTTTATTGGCATTATGTATTTCTAGATATACATTTTAGTTTGATATAATATATATTTAGACAACTTAGGTTTGATTATTATACATTTTTAGACTATCAATTGATTGTCAAGGTTTTCTGAACCATCACTGAATAATTCAGATATAAGAAATACTGGCAGATAACGAGGGTGAAATCCGTTCCATACAATTGTGGAAAATAATTGAGAGTTGCTGTATATGCAAAACATGTTACCATATAACTTTCCATGTAATATTTATATAACATAATTATAGATAAATAACTATAATTAATTTAAATTGAATTTGTTAAAATATACATGCAGCTAAATTACTAAATACTTTTTATTACCCATCTCTATTTTTACCTTTGTAACCAAAGTTAAGGTTTATTAATGATAGACTCTACCACATAGCTACTTCATATAATGTTTATCATAACTATAAATAAATATTTAAAAGAGTAAATTTTACATTTTATAAAATAATTTTTAATGTATTTGGTTATGTTTTAAAAATTGACAAAAAATTACCATCATAGATCAAAGTAATTTTAGAATATCAGTGAATGTATATATAATTGTTCAGTTTGAAATTTATTAAAATATCTTGGATATCATCTTTTAAATTATCGCCAAATAATTTTTTAATTTATATGATTTTATAATGTAAATAGCTAAAATCAATGTTTAGTAGCAGGTCATTGTAATGAAATAATCAAACATATAAAAGGAGGGTATTTCTAATATATTCATAATTTAGACTAATAATCTAGATTTATATGTTGGATAATATTATTTAGTAAAAATTTTCTTTCCCTGTAATTTTTGTTTCATATATGTTTTGGAACAGAAATTTTGTAGACAAGGTAAAATAGTAATATATAATATAATAAATCATAATATGGGATTTCGGACTTCTTGAACATGTATTTAACATTTAGCATTTAACATAATTTAACATATAATGTATATCTCATATGTATGATTTTGCATTTTACACTATTCAATAATGTAATAATTGACCTCAATGAAGATAATTGAACTCAACCTAACTTTGTGTATTTTATGAATTACGAACTATATTATTTTTTGTTTTATGTAAAGTTATTTTTTCTGTATTGGACTTAAAAATATTACAAATGTTTTGAATCATGGAGTATTGCATTGGTTTCAGCGGTATTTTTATAATTTCCCTTGTAAATCGAAAGTTTGTTTTATCCAAATTTATTGTTTCATTATTTCAGAGTTTTCCTCGGGTGGTGCTGAAATCCAGGCTCTGGTTCGTCTCTCCTCAACAAAGGTATTCTATTTCTTATCAATATGCTGGGTAGAATTTTAAACTTTTGGCAAATTCATACATACACAAAAAAGAACAAGGAACAATTTAATCTATTTTATTTAATAATCATGTTTTTGTCGTTTCACAGACTTATGGCGGCATGAAGGATGAAGATCGTATATTCACCAACTTATACGGACGACATGATTGGCGACTTAAGGGAGCCATGAAACGGGTAAGTAAACAACCGCTTGGCTGATTAAATCGATAATTGATTGCGTAAATATCAAAGACATAGATATTGGAATGTCTATGGTAAGCATCGATTATTGAAGATATTATATGAAAAAACGGTCACGTGACTTAAATGTTACGTAATACTTTATAGATATTAATTATTTGACATCTCCGTGCGTCTTTTCTATATAAAATGCGGAAAACGATTTGAAATTGTAAAGAACGAAGATAATCGTTATTTACTAAAAGAATAGGCTCTGAAAATCATAGACAAATTATACATTTTTCGATGGACAATCGTTGTATTCCTATGAAGTTTGCATAATAAATGGGTAGACAAGAGTAGTATTATATATTTTAATTAAATTGATTTTTTAGAGCAACTTTCTATAATCAAGCAATTTTAAGATACACAAATTGTCTGTAAAGTATAATTAATTTCATTTATATCAAAAAATGTTTTATTACAAGTCCAATGACTGTGCATCTTCAGGGCCAGTGGCACAAGACGAAGGAGATTGTGCTGAAGGGCGCCGACTGGATCCTGGACGAGGTGAAGAAGTCTGGCTTGAGAGGGCGTGGTGGGGCTGGTTTCCCGACGGGCATGAAGTGGGGCTTCATGAACCGGCCCAGCGATGGAAGGTGAGTTCCCCTGTAACGGAGAATCGGTCAATTGCAACTCCCTTTCTCTGTTCTCTGTTCTCCTCAGGCCCAAGTATCTCGTGGTGAACGCGGACGAGGGTGAACCGGGCACATGCAAGGACCGTGAGATCATGCGACACGACCCCCACACTCTGGTGGAGGGCTGTCTTGTGGCCGGGCGGTCCATGGGGGCCCGTGCTGCCTACATCTACATCAGGGGGGAGTTTTACAACGAGGCGTCCAATATGCAGATTGCCATTAATGAGGTAATTCAACTGTGGTGCTTGGAGTTTTAGGTTATTGGGAATTAAACATTGGTATCGACTGCTCGGCTTTATGCGTGTGACAGGGCTAAAAAACGGGTGATAAGGTCCAGGTAAGTTTATGCTTGATGGCTTGAAGGAGTGTTTGTTTGGCTGGGGTGTCTTTGTGGAGTCTTAGGATAAACAGTAAAGGTAGTTTGTACGAATGGTTTTGGGCCAGGTGATTCCTAGGGCGTATCTTAAAAGTCTCCGTTAAAAGCAAGTCATGGTTTTGGCTGGAGATGGGGGGGGATGGTGCAAAGTTCTTGGTTGTAAAGGAAGTATTCTGAGGAGGTCTTTGGTTTTGCGATTGGAGATGTCTGAATTGGTGTCCAGAAAGGATCCAAGATATTTTTTACAATGTTTTTATCTGGAGCGAGATTGCTGAAAATAATGTGACTGTTCAGTTTTGGGTTTGTGATGTAGATGATGTCATCTGCATATTGGAGATCGATGTTGATTGGTTTGGGTGTGATCTTGGAGGTGTTTTGGGGTAGCATATCTGTGAGTAGATAAAGAGCTTTGTCTTGAGAGAATGTGAATGTGGTGGATTTAGTCTGGATTGGCTAGTTTTTCAAGATCTTTGAGATGGAGGTTCAGTTGTGATCGAAGGTGTCAAATGCTTTGGACATGTCGAGAAGGACAAGATGAATGAAATCAGAGTGGAGGAGGATGCTTTTCTGCTAAGAGTTTAATGCTCAGTGGTGCTTCTTCCTGATTGATGAACAGCTGGAGATTTGGAACGATTTGAGTCGATTGAAGAGGAAAATTGCTAGAATTTTGTATCTAAGATTTTCTGGAGGTCCTTTGGGTTTGTCTGGTTTTGGGAGTGGAATGAGGATTCCTTGTTTGAAGATCTTCAGGGAAGGATCCAGTTGTGGAGATTGGATTGAAGTTGGAAGGTGGGTGGATAAAGTGTTCAAGGGGACTCTATTTGATAAGTTCTGCATGATGAGGTCAGGTCGTCTGATTATAGAGGCTGGAAGCAGCTTTTTAATTTCAAGAGGGGAGAAAGGTTCTGGTTAGTGGAGTTGAGGTATGAAAGAGATCTAGAAAGTGGTTTTAAAAGTTGCATCCGATTTGTAGATTGGGTGAGAAGTTTGGTTTTAGAAGGTGCATCCGATTTGTAGATTGGGTGAGAAATTTGGTTTTAGAAGGTGCATCCGATTTGTAGATTGGAAGAGAAGTTTGGTTTTAGAAGGTGCATCCGATTTGTAGATTGG
>JAUZNC010030015.1:0-18149 GCA_034780395.1 Vannuccia rotundouncinata | reverse complement strand
GTATTCCAAATACAAAAGTATACAGTCAAAATACCGTCCTTCGTAATAACACTTTTAAATACTTAAATACTTAAATATAAGAATACACTTATCTACTAGAATAATAAAAATATAATTATATAACCAAAATACTCCTCTTACTAATAATATCAGGGGTAAAATAAAACAGCAAATAAAAGTAATATAAGGAATATAAGATAATAAGGAAGCTTTAAAATCAAAAGGGACTCTAGATACTCTTGGAGCAGGTGCGCGAATTATATTCAAAAAGCAGCTGTATACTAATAATGTTACGAGCTCAGCCTTTCAATAAAGATCAAAATGAGTACTAAAAAACTCAAAATATACACAACAAAATATAACTATGCCCAGTATTCAAATACTTTGAATACTAAATAAAACAAGAGTACTTCAACTGCGTATACAAAACCGCTTTATACTAACACTACACAAAATAAAATATAAAGCTACAAAAAGAAATACATAAAAATTTAACTTAATAAATAATAAGAGTATAATATTATAATCTAGTGCTCAAAACCTTAATAAACGCCAAACTGATAAATTAGAGTTATTTTCTAAAATACTTAAAATTAAAAAATGTCCATAATAAATATGGTAGTATAAAAAAGCTCATATAATTATAGTTAATAAAACACTTAATACAGTAAAACGAGAATATTTAAAATACTTGTAAGGGGTTAAATCGGATATAGTTAGATAAATTAGTATACTCTTACGTAAATTATTCCTCAGTACTAAACAACATATAGCAACCATGAAAGTAGTAATCGCAGCCATATATAGGAAGCCAGGGATCATAGTTAAAGGGATATAAATTATAAGGGTTCTCAAGTATTTTTACGTAAAAATAGACTACTTGTAAAAAAGCCTAGTAGTCAATCTTTTAAGTATAGAAATACATTTATCTATTACAGTACTAAAGATAAAAATATATAGCCAACATACAAACTTCACTAATAGTATTACAGGTAAAATAAAACAACAAATATAAGTAATATAAGGAATATAAGATAATAAAGAAGCTTTAAAATCAAAAGGTACTCTAGATACTCTTGTAGAAGGTACGCGAATTATAGTTAAAAAACAGCTGTATACTAATAACGTGACGAGCTCAGCCTTTCAATAGAGGTCAAAATGAGTATTAAAAAACTCAAAATATACATAACAAAATATAACTATACTCAGTATTCAAATACTTTGAATACTAAATAAAACAAGAGTACTTCAACTGCGTATACAAAACCGCTTTATACTAACACTACACAAAATAAAATATAAAGCTAAAAAAATAAAACCATAAAAATTTAACTTTATAAACAATAAAAATAAAATATTATAATCTAGAGACCGAAAATCGAGTAATCTAGAAACGGATAAATTAGGGTTGTTTTCTAAAGTACTTAACATTAAGAAATGCCCAAAATAAATATGGTAGTATATACAAATAAATAGAATTATACTTACTATAATACTCAACTTAAAAAACCTCGAGTGTTTAGCGTACTTATAAGGAGTCAAACTAAACTTAATTAAGTAAATTCTAAAATATTTAACTAGACAACCTCTCAACATAAAACAAACAGTTATAATTAATAAACAACACGGTACAATTAAATACAAAATAATTTTAATTAAGACCTGAGGAGCATGGATTATCAAGTTTGTCATATATTAGTAAATAGGCAAATAAAGCGCTATAATTAAAAGTACAGATAACAAATTTAAAACACTTAAACTACGAGAAAAAAGAATGATAAAATAAAAAAATAAATCTACCCCGGATTCTACAAATAGTAAAGAAGGGATAACAAACTCAATTACCAATACAAATAGTAAATAAAGATTAAATTCAAAAATCCATAATAAAGGGGTAATAACAAAACACTCGATATCTGTAAAATCTGGCCAAACTTTTACACTACATAAAAAAGTATTGTGGTAACACTTTATAAACCATAAAAATAGGATTATTCCTATAAGATGCCTAAAATGCACTAAAATCTTTTTAAAACTGTGTAACGATAACGCCCTCCATAAAATTAGTTTTACCTTTAAAAATTTAGGGTTCTTAATCTCTTATAAATAGTAAACACCCTCTGGGGTTTTTAAGAGAGCTGCTCTCTAAAGAAATAATTAAAACTCGGTTATTCTTAAAATTCATTAAACGGCCTATTAAAGAACCCTTAAATAAAAAAATACACTGATTAATATATAAACATTGGTTAAATCTTTGCATAAAAAAAGAATCTAACAGGGAAGCTTCTATAAAATTAGAGGTTAGCGAACTAACTCTAGCCACTGGAGTATATGTACAACAATAATTAGTAAAAATATAGTAAATTTTTAATTTAACTATCAAGGATTGTCTAATAAAATACCTTACCAACTAGAAGTATAATTTAAATAAATAAATAATAAGCTAAATAAATAAAGTGTAAAATTAAATAAAATTTAATACATACAGCAATATTAAGTAAAATATTAAAATACCTCAAATTATTAAAACGACTTAAAAAGTCTAGGCGCTCTTTTTCTAAAGAAAGAATAATATAATAAAAAACCTTCACCCAAATGAAAGCAAATAAAAAATAAACTAATAATTCCCAGTCACTGAATAAACTAAATAACTTATTAATATAGCTAGTTCAAAAAGACTCCTTAAATAAGCTTACTACTAATAGCAGAAACCAACAAAATAATACGATTAAAGCTTCAAAACAATTGCGAAATAAGTATATAGATAAATTAATAAACGAAATATTCGTCCGATAAAAGGTAAAAGAATTGTAAGTAGCTGCACACCTTAGATCTATTAAATTAACAGCTTTTTTTATATATTTAGGGATAAATAAACAAAGTATAAATAATAATAAAGAACAAATAAACCAAACTAATCAGTGAATAATATAAAGTATTTTACGTATAACGATTATTTTCAAAGCTAACTCGATTATAGACCAGAATGCAGAAGTAGCTGTAGAGCTGTAAGTTGCCACTTTAAAAGGGTATTTCAATACTTCTGTAATAATATACCCAAAACCCTGGTTTCAAGAATCTAAACTATCTCAACCAAGCAGCAATTCTAGAATACTTGTAAAATTTTCGACCGGGCATTTAAAAACACCTGCGAAAATACTTGTATCTACACTGTAATAATATAACCATAACCAACTAACTACTAATAGTAAAACACCAGAACACCAAACAAAAAATACCATAATAAAATAAAGGACGTTTAATAAAACCTTTAGAAACTTATGTACTAAAATCACCATAAAAAAAATAAGATTACTAATCATACGATATCTATAAATAACCAATAATAAAGAAGTACTTCCAAAAAAAATACTATAAAACTACTAGATAAAAAAGAGTACGAATATAACTTCTCTATTAAAAAAATCCAGTTAAAAAAATTTTTTTATTAAATAACCCGTAGGGGAAAACCAAGCTAAACTAAACCACACAAGAGATAATAAAACAACTAACAAACCTAACGTACTTACCTGATTTCAGTAAGTATAACAAGAGGGGTAATCGAATATTCTTCTAACCATACCAGATACTCCTACTAAATGCATAGGCAAAAATAATAAATTAGAGCCCACAAAAAACAGGCCTAAATGTACATAAGAGCATAAACTATTATAAAATAAACCCATCCATAAAAAAAACCAATTATAAACAAACGCGAAAAAAACGTAAATTAAACTAATTGCTAAAACATAATGAAAATGACCTACTACAAAATAAGTATCGTGTAGTAACAAATCTACCCCAGCTTGAGCTAATAATAATCCTGTAAAACCTCCAAAAATAAAAGTGATTATAAACATTAAAGAAAATAAAGTAACTATATTTATTTTATAAGAGTACTCAAAAAAAGAACTTAACCATAAAAAAATCTTTAATCCTGTAGGGATACCTATTAAACTAGTAGCTAGAGTAAAATAACACTTAGTATCCACTTCTAAACCTACAGTATACATGTGATGTCCCCATACTAGGCACCCTATAAAAGCTATTAATAACATAGACCATACCATTGCTTTAAAACCTAATAGCCTTGATGACGTATACTCAGAAATAAACTCGCTTACCAAACCAAATGCCGGTAGTATTAAAATATACACCTCAGGATGCCCAAAAAACCAAAATAAATGTTGATACAGGATAGGATCCCCTCCCCCAGCGGTAGAATAAAAACAAGTGTTAAATAAATTATCCATTAGTAAAGTTGTAATACCCACAACTAATACTGGTATAACTAAGACAATTAAATAAGATGTAATTATAATACTCCATACAAAAAGAGTCCACTGAGTTTTCTTAAAAGAAGTTAAGTAATGAATTGTTATTATCATATTCAAAGCGTTTAATAAAGAGGATAAGCCATTTAAATGTAAGGCTAAAATTATGAAGAATAAAGTTTTATCTAAAACAGATAAAGATAAAGGCGGGTATAATGTTCACCCAGCACCGACCCCTACTTGCAGCTTAAATAAACTAGTAGAGAATAAAAAAACTAATAAAGACATTATTAATAATAATAAAGAAATATTATTTAAACGAGGGAAAATTAAGTCTTTACAACCTAAAATTAGAGGTACTAAATAATTACCAAACCCACTAATAAAAATAGGCATCATAGCATAAAAAACCATTAGGAACCCATGGGAAGTTACTAAAACATTGTAAAAAATTTCAGAGCCTGACAAGTAGTAGTAGCCCGGTACCGTGAGTTCTGCCCTTATCATAAAGGACGCTCACATGCCGGCCACCCCGCACAGTACTCCGAGTATTATGTAGTACTTACCTATTAGCTTGTGATCGCCTGTAAAGAATAAACGCAACTACTATAGAGGAGGATTTCATAATGCTTTTCAAACCTTCTTAATAAACTTCAGCGCCCTATAAAAATCCTCGACACATTTACGCCTTATAATTGGAGAAACTATTAAAAAATCTCAAACAACTCCAGAAAACATACATAAACTTAAAATAATTCCGAATAAAAATAATATGTTAATATTTAACTGTACTTTAAATAAATTCGGGTACAACAGTAACAATAGTACACAACAGTTTCGAGCTACATAAAACGTTATAGGATAGTCGTAGCTATTTAGCATACGTCTTCAAAAACCTCGTTCTTTTAAACCTAACCTATTATAAATAAACAAATTTAAGATATTTTTTACGCGTCCTCAACTCATCTAAGTATTAGGATAACTAAACACAGTCCAATTAATACGTGACTTCAGTGTACTCATAATAGAGTTAACAGAACACTTGAGTATGCGCTATCTCAAAAACAAGTTCTACTTAAAGTCATTTCTATGTACTGAATAAATAGAAATAGCGAACTAAAAAATACTATCACGTATAAGTAGTCTAGTAGACTAAGTAAAGACTTTAATAAACTAAACTTAACAAGTAAAATCCGGATTATACAAATAATAACAATAATGAATGTACTTAAGTATAAAGCTAGGTTTAGTAAAGTATAAAAAAAGAGTTCGTTAAACGAAAACATAACATCAACAATAACAGCACTAATACAGCTAGGTAAGGATACTCATAAATAACTCAATCAAGTAATTAAATAAAAAAATACTAGAACTTCAGAAATAATCAGTAAAAAAACCAAACAAAACATAAACCCAGCTCCGTAAATCGAACGCTCAAACAAAAAAAAAGTTTGATGAATAAAAAAACGTGCTAGCCTAACTTCTTTAACCATTCAACAATAGTAACCTGCAGAGGAGTTTACTTACACGCCTTTTAAGTAGAAATATTGCTATAAACAATACGTGATTTCTTGCACATACAGTATACCCATAATTATAATATGCTGTAAACTTTCCTAGTACTAAAAAGTATAACGAGTAGTAAACTAAAATAACCTACTACGACAAATTGGTGTAGTTCAACAAAATAGTCATACTAAAAACACCTCACCGAGTTACAAAAACACTATTACTAAGGCTTAAAATAGATCCTTTAGAATTACTAATTTTAGTTGAATGCACCAAACCTTTTAAATAAGTCTCCCTCTGATAACGACTGTGTTTCAAATCTTGGACACGCCCTCTAATAATTAACCCATACCTAGAAATTGAAGCGTACTTTAACCTTTTAAGTCAACCATTAACATATAAACGAGAAAAATAAAAAAGCATTTTTTTATTAACGTTAATGAATAAGCGCTGTTTATGCCTATTACCTAGCCTACTTACCTGAACAGTCATATAATTAACGTATAAATCAGCCGCCAACCAAGGGAAATATATATTACTAGTCATGTTTAAATAAAATCTTACGATATCGTAAAAATACGGTAAATGATTATGCCTGCTACGATAAGGTACTTTAAACCGGAATATCATAAGTCTCACTAATATGATTAGCTTAACTCCGTGGAGGTATAAATTATTAGAAACCGGATTAAATACTAATAGCTTATTACTGGTATACGACTCCCCTAATGCTTCTAATAAGGAACCTTCAGTAAACTTCGAGCTGCTAGTATACTTTATAATACGCTCTAAAACGCATTCCTTATTAGCGTATACACGTAAATTACGGTTATCCCGCTCATCTACCCTAAATATTTGCTTCTCAAACCTAATATTATTTAATACTCAAAACCTATTCCTAAATTTACTATAGCTTGCCACCACGATAAAATAGACTTTTATTACGATTAAAATGTAAAGAGAAGTTATAATTAGAGTTGTAAATAATATTTTTTAAATAATGCTGATCGTTAAAACGATTATGAAACTTCCAGTATAATAAGAAAGCGTTACAAAAAACGTAGCGATATGCTTTATTTCTAAGCTTACTACGACTCCTTCACCACTTGCTACTTAAGGATAGATGGTTTGTATAAAACCTCTTCATATAATACAATCCAGGAAATAAATAATGCCCTTTAGTCAAAATTTCTGTATTTTTAAGTAATAAATGATTACGATACAACTTTAAACTTCAAGCATTATTACGTATACGGAGGTCAATTAAACCTCCATGGATACCAAATGGTCTATGTACGTACGGGCTGTTTACAACGCAGTCTTTAGTAACTAAAGTGTCCCCTGAACCTGAAGTACTCAATAGTCTACTAGATAGCTTATTCTTTACATGGTTATTTAGTACGTTAACGTAATTAAAAAAATAAGGTGATTCGCCAAAACTATCGTTAAACCAATAATTACGCCAAAAATGTGAGCGTGGTATTATACTAACTCCTTTACCTCGTCTACTGTGTTTTTTGGACCTACGAATCTCTAAAAAGTGGACTCTTGAACATAAATAAATACCAATACAAATAAAACATAAAATTGAATTAAAGTTACAACTAACTCTAAGAAATAAACTAAGGATATAAAAAATACTACAAATAAAGAGCCTTCTAATAATTTAGAGCATAATAAAAAATCTAAATTAAAAAATAATACAGCTAATAAAAGATGCCCTGCTATAAAGTTAGTATTTAATCTAATACTAAGCGTACAAGCTTTAAGTAACTGGCTTAAAAATTCAATAGGAAGCAGAATAAAATTAACTAAAGAAATTATAAATAACGATACCTTATTATTTTGGGAAGAGAAGTTATAAAGAAAAATATCTGGAATATATAAAACTAGTCAAGTAATAAAAAAAATTTCTAAAAAAAGCTCTGTAATAGAAGTATCTACTTCAGTATTAATAAAAATAACAAAAGACATAAATACAGTTAAAGATAAGTAAATTAGCCAAACTACTATATTCTCTAGTACATGAACTTCATCCTCCGAATCGCTGGCAAAAGAATTAAATATATAATATAAACATAACTTACAAACCTCTAATAAATTAAAATCAGAAACTGATTTTAGAGATGAAAACCCTCTATTATAAAGCAAACAATCCTTTATATTAATTAACTCTACAACTAATCAACTATAATTACTAAAAGTCACGTGATACTCAGTAAACTAAAAATAAAGTTATAATAATAAAAACGCCAAAAAATAAACCTAATCATTTATACGTAACATACTTTAAAACAGCAAATAAAGGTAAAAAATATCATTCGGGTTTTATATGAAAAGGGGTTTTTAGGGGGTCAATTAAAGTATACTTTAAATAGTCTTCTAAAACTAAATAACCATCTAATAAACATAAAGTTATAAATCAAAAAATACAAATTACTATAAAAAAATCCTTAAAGTAAATAAACGGGTACATAAATAAAGAGCGGTTGTTATCTAAAACCGAAGAAACTGGTATAGAGAGAGAGCGTTTTCTATGTACTGCTCATATATGAACGCAAACTAAAATTAACGATAATACACTTAACCCCATGTGCAGTATTCTAAACCTACTTATTGTTATAACCGCTGTAACATCTAAACCACCTTGAAACCCTAATTTTAAGAAACTGCCTATTAAAGGGAAGCTATCCAAGAAAGCTAACATTATTTTAGTACCTCAGTAAGATATCTGACCTCAAGGTAGTAAGTATCCTGTAAAACAAGTAGCAAATAAACTAAATAATACAAATCATCCTGTAATATGAGCAGCCCTTCCGGAAAACCCGACAAAACATTTTAAATAAATGTTTTTTAGTATATGACAATATACCGTAAATAGTAGCATGCTAGCGCCCCCAGAATGCATCATTTTTACTAACGATACGTTATTTAAAGGGAAGGCTGTTAAAAATGAGCCTGTTATTGCTTGAGACACTAGCAGTGCTAAAGCTGCCAACCCTATGACAACAGAGTAATAGGTATTCTGGGAAACTTTATAAAATGTCAAATGATTAGGCAAACTCTTCACATTCAAGTACAGTTAAGCGCGTCGTAGTTGGTAAACTTTTAGGAACCTTCTCTAAGGTAGGATGTTATCTATGCGTGTAGCCTTATAATATAAATAAGGTTGCTATACTGTGTAATTATAAGTAACCAATTCGTTAGCCTCCAGCAAGCGGTAGTTTATTAAAAACTGGGTATAGCTTATAGGGGTTTTCTTACAATAAGCTGTATAAGAAGTTTTTAAAGTACTACTAATAAAATACTCGTAATCTACAACAGGAGTATTTAGTATAGGAGCAAACTGCTTCCGCAAACTAGGGCTGTATAGAGAAACTTCTTGATAATACCTATAAAAGGGCGTATTTAGCAAACTTCAAGAAGTTATAAATAAAGGGTTAAATAACAAAATAATATATCTAAATAAAACCTTATCGCTAGAATACCCTACTATTAAAATATATTTTAAATAAACCTTCTCCAAATAAGTTAAAGTATTACAAACCTTCAACTCTACAGAAGGTATATAAAATAAAGATAAGTAATCGGAAATACTTAAAACTATATTAGAATCTCAATCATCAGTTAAGCATATACGAATAGTATTTAAACAGTAGACCCTTAATTCATTAAAGACTTCTTCCTTTAAATTCGAACTATAATTAAAATAAAAAGAAAAGAGTAAAGTACTTATATTAAACCCCTTTACTAAGTCCTGCTTACTACTTCAATTTAGTTTATAAGGGAATGATATAAGGAATACACTCTTGTCTGCTAAGTCTCTCAATAGTTTTATAAAAAGATAGTTCTTTTTTATAAATAACAGCTCTTGGAAATCTTTTAAACCGTTAATTTTACACACAACATCTAAATCCCGAATATACGTGGGAGTTAAAATACGTTCTGGGATATAAAGTAAATTGTTATCTCTAGATAAAGGGTCTCTTCAGCACTGAAAAACCTTGTCCAAACTTAGCGTAGATCACATATTAAATACTCTTCCATAATCCTTTCTTCTATTTAAGTTATTTTTAACAAATTCCCCTATACTTAAAGTTTCTTTTAACTCATGCTGAAATGTAGTTAAAAACTCGTTTCAGGAAACTTCTGTCCTATCTCCCATATAACCCCTTCCAGGTATTCAGGATGAGCTATACACTTTACTTAACCTAGGTTTAGGTGAGTACGGAGAATATACTAAAGCGTCCCAAATAGAAGGATCTAGTACAAAGTCATAGTCAAGCAAAGAATACAATGATTTAAAACAACAAGGATCAGAATGGGAAGAGAAGTTATAAAGTAGAGCAATATAAAATAAAAAAATAGCCAATACTATAAGTATCGACGTATATATTAAGTAGTAATCTAATAATATAAATCATAAACCCCCTAAAAATTTCGAGATACGCTGTAAATGTTTACTGATGCAATAATAAATTCTATTCATATACTACTTTGCTAAATTAATGTGATTCTTATGATGTCTAGGATTTAACAATAATCCTAATCTTTTAACTTCTTGATCAATAGCCCTTAAATCGTTAGCCTCTTTATGACGATAGTTTGTCAAAAACTCTATATAAGTTCCTTTACTTGTAGAATTATCTTTACTAAAGCCTTCTTTTAAGTCCACTTTAATAAAATGTGGATAGTCTATAATAGGTTTCTTATAAAGAGCTTTATACTTCTCCTGTAGTGCTTCATTAGGTACCGCATGATCCCTGTAAAACCGGAATCCTTGTACACGTGAAAATAAGGCTGTATTAGAAATCGAGTAATTAGCGAAGGAATAAAAGTACTCCTTTAAAATAGGGTTAGATTCACTCCATATACGAAAAATATACTTTAAATAAAATGTTTCAAAATGAGTTATTTTAAACATTGAGACTGCTCCTACATCTTCTATAAAGAACTCGTCTATATAGTCAGAAGTCATAGAGCGTTCCTTACGAGGTCACTTATCAGCTATACACATACGAACAGCATTCAAACAACATCTTCTCACTTCCCTATACACTTCAACATGTAAATTATGATTATAATGGAAATAGAATGAAAACACTATCTTATTAAAATAATGGTAATACATCAACCACTCTACCTTATAATGGAAAAACTCTTCAGTCAATGGAACAACAAGTAACTTAGCTTGTTCTAAATCTTCTCTTAACTTCGCGTATAAAGCATCTTTTTTATCGGCTACTAACTCCTTAAACCCTTTATGACCATTTAGCATACATACAGCATCTAAATCCCGAATATACACAGGAGTTAAAATACGTTCTGGAATATAAACTAAACTGTTATCTTGAGGTAATGGATCTCTTCAACACTCAAAAACGTCATCTAAACTTAACGTAGACCTTGTATTAAACACTCTACCGTAACCTTTCCTCCTCTCAAAACTATGTTTAAGAACATCTCCTATATTATAGGTATTGTATAATTCATGTTGTACTGTAGTTAAAAACTCGTTTCAGGAAACTTCTGTCCTATCTCCCATATAACCCCTTCCAGGTATTCAGGATGAGCTATACACTTTATTTGCTTTAGGTTTTGCTAAGCGAGTAGAATCTACTAAAACATCTCAAATAGAAGGGTCTAATAAAAAGTCGTAATTCCAGTACCATTGGTTACTTAAAACTTTAACATTGGAAGAGCCTAATAAGTCAGCATTAAGAGAATTATCGAAATAACTAATGTACTTTAAAGAAACTACTAAAATATGCACTAAAATAATAAACAGTACCGTAATAATAATACACTCAACTAAACCGTTATTTAACTTAAATCTTAAAGTAAAGCTTAATCAATTAATGTAGAAAAAATTCTTCACTAAGCAGATAGGTGCAGATAAAGGACAGCTTGAGATCCTGTCAAGTATCTGATTGTACACTATGATACAATAACTTGTCTTATAACTAATTCATCTAGGCCATATAAAATTAAATCGTATCACTAAAATTTCTTCAACTTATTTAAATAATGTATTACGCTAATATACGTTAAATCTACGTCCATTCAGCTTCATAAATATAAAAGTTGTGTTGCTTTAGAGCACAAAGTATAACTAAATACTCTAGCTCAAAAACAATTGGGTAGTTTTGCGCAGTAATAAGAGTAATAACAGTATACTTTAGTTAAATATCAACTTAGCAAATAGTATAAAGAATAAAAAGTATTCCAATATAAAGCAGACCATACAGAAGTAAACTCTGTATTAAAAATACTCTGAAAACGGTTTAAAAAAGAATGCTTACGCAAATCCTGCAAAATAGTAAACTTATATAAAGAATTCTTAACAAACCTACTTAATTCTTTTAATAGTAAAGTATGGGAAATAACCCCTATACGAGATATAGACAGCGAAGTATCTATAGAAGGAAATAATCCCTTTTTACTTAAACCTCGAGATAAAAATCACTGACCATCTGAAATAGAAATTAAATTCGTAGTAATATAATCCGTAAGACTCTCCTTCTGAGTTTCTGTAACAGGTAATGCTGTTTTACTGCTAAAATTAAACATAAAATTAGAACGTCCAAACTGCTCTAATAATTTAGCGTGTATGTAAAACATATCTCCAGGGTATGCCTCCCTACCCGGCGACCTTTTTAAATCCAACATTAAATTCCGGTATACTTTCGAATGATTACTTAAGCTATCTAAAACTTGAATTGTATCTAACCCGTTAAAAGAGAAGTTATTACATAATCGAGCAGTAAAAAAAGGGGTATTAAATTGTGTAAAGACAACTTGAGACGCAGTTCCGTCCACAAAAAAATTATACGTTTTAAACAATTTGCTATGCGATTGACTTATAAAAACAAACTCCTTTCTAGGAGAACTTATCAAATTATAAAAATTTATGGAAAGTTGCATACGTAATAAATAAAAATTAGAGCTTAATCTAATATTTTTATAAATATTAGATAACAAAGTAGTTTTACCGACTTTGTTATCTCCTACTATTAACTGACGCTGCCCGTAAGATATATTAGCAAAAATTAAAGCACTAATATAGTGCACAGGAATTAGTTTATTTAAGTGAGATCTATCTATTAAAAACAACTCTAGTGAAATCAGACTCTTATGGAGTTTTTAACTACGGATAATAAAAGTGTAAAATTAAAAATAGTCAAATTAGACAGTACTAATAACCCTAAACCTAAAAGAATCTCTTCTACATAATCTTGAATTAGTTCATCTATATACTTAACATCTTCCATATAAGGCACTAAAACGCGAATAAAATTAAAAAAGCAATCAATAAGCTAAATAATGCCGTAGCCTCCACTAAAGCAAAACCTAATAATAACGAAGCAAATAACTCCCCCTTCATAGACGGGTTACGCGCTAAGCTGGACAAGTATGCGGCAAACAAGATTCCTATGCCTACACCCGCTCCGCCTAACGAAATAGTGGCTAAACCAGTACCTATAAGTTTAGATGAAGCTATTATTATCTAATTAAATAAAATTTAAGCAAAGTACAACTCTATAACGGTTATATAATTTGAACGTCTCTTAACCATAATACAACGTACTTTAATTTAGATGAGCATGCAATATATACGAGATTCAAAAAATAATAGCACTTGCTAATGTAAAAATAAAATAAAGAGTCCTTCCACAATAAACACAGCCTTAAAATTTCAGGTCGAACTAAAGAATACGCAGAATTAAATAGATACTTAATACACTTAACAACCCCCGTAATAATAGTAAATCATATAAATACCTTAGCTGTAAAAGACCTTGTAGAGTATAGCTTTGCTATAGGTAAAAAATGCATAGCGAATCAGTATCAAATATCTCGCAGTCTTTTATAAACCGCCTGGCACTTAGATACGTTCAAACTTATAAATGAACCGATGAAAGAATATACATTAAGGATTAAAATAAATAAGATATATAGTATAAACCAAAAACTAAAAAAATAATTATAAAATAATCTAGCGAAAAAGTTTAAACTTTTAAAGTGCTCTAACGTAAGTATACCTGCTGAAAATAGTCCTAAAACTAGAGAACTTAAAAATAATAAATAGTATACTCAACAATAAATAGAATATATAAAGGCGTAAGATACAAGATTGAAATAAAAGATAGACAATAAAAAACTAAAAAATAGCCCAAACCAGTATAATAAAGATAAAAGTAAAAAAAAGAAATCTTTTATATAGAATAGATTAGTAGACTCTACTTTTTTGTATTCAACTATAAAATTATTAATTAAAGAATAAGCTGCCAAAATACTTACTGCTTCCACAACGATAAATACTACATAAGAAGAGCATCAAAAATATACCAAATACAAAAATCTGCCGTAATGAATACAGAATACTAATAAAAGAAATGATAATAAAAAATAAAAATACTTCAAACTTATAGGTTTTATACAACCTTCTGATATATATAAGGTAGATAAACTTTTAAGTAAGCTTATTATAAAAGTAAGTAGCTTAAAAACTATAGAATAAATTAAAGGAACTACTTTAAAAAATATTTTTAAAAAAACAAAAAATAACACGATAAGTAGTATATTAAAAAAGATTAAAATAATAACAGCGCGGTGCGCTAACCACTGAATATCACTATACTTTAAGTCATCTTTCTCTATGTAATCTAACATCGTCTATAAACCTTAAAACAATAAACAAGCAAATATAATACAGTACACAACAAAAATATATTTAAAGTGTAAATAATAGTAACAACTACAACAATAATAAAAAGCGCAAATACTAAACTAAACATAAAATAAAATTTGCCTGCAAGAGAAATAAACATCCAAATAATAGTAAGATCTAAATGCCAAATAAAAGAAAAGCTATAAGCACAATACAATACCATTAAAAAAATATTTAATAAACTAAACTGATGAATAAAAGAAATAGGATAATAAAAATGAGTTAAATATTTAAAGTAAAAGTAGTACTTGTGGGAAGAGAAGTTATAAAGACTAAAGTTTCTTGGTAATAAGTACCTTTTATTTAACGATAACGTTACCTTATTATAAGATACAGAAATAAAACTAATTAAGTAACCTATAAAAAAATGCGATCAAAAACTATAATAAGCTCAGAAATTATAGACCTTATAAATGTGGTTAAAAAATTTAATGTATAATTTTATTAGCATACTGTATTAAATAGTTTACAAAGCCTCCCCTACAAAACTATACCTATACATTAAATCATTTAATTTAAGATGCTTATTATAAAACTCTCTACGTCGTATCTGCAATTCCTTAATATACTCAGGAATATTATTATTTACATAATAAGTTGACGTTCTCAGACTTTGTTGACGATACGTTATATAGCGTAACCTCCGAGGAATATATTCCCAATCAGCTGTAGGCTCGTAAAAATAGCGCGTGTACATTACTTCTCCGGTGTGCTCTAAAATTCATTTAACGCTACTAGCCGCAAATCAAAAATCTTTTAACATAAAATCAGGTGCATTATGATAGTACTTAAAAAATATGTACAGAATCTTAGCTACTTCGGATGTTTCTATATGCTCGATAGGAGCTGTAGCATAGCATATTCAACTTGTCGCTTTTTTGTATAGACAGCTATTTGCTCCGCTAGGCTTTTTTCAACAAACAAAACAGTAAGCTACAGCCTTCTCACAATAAACCTTTAAAACTGCATTTAATTCGCCAAATACTATTATATTCCTAAATATTAAAAGATGCGCGTATAAAGCATAAAATTTGTAAGTATCCATCTTAACTAAATCTCCTATACAGATATGCCCTTTGCTCAAGGCAGTCGTGTCCACATTAAGGCTATCAAATCAGACAGCGTATTTATCATGTACAATCTTAGAACACCTCTTACGTATTTTAAAAAAGGGTTCTGCATCTTCTATACTTAAAATTAGATCTACATCTCTATCGTCTTTAGGGCGTAAAAACCTAAATGGAGTTAAAACATGATTATCTTTTAAAAATTTTACTACATCTTCAGTATTTTTAGGGATTCATTCAGAACCGTCATCAATAAAAACAGGACCACTAAATCTATTTCTTGTAGAAGTAAAAGTGACTAAATCACTAATACTATCTGTCTTATGCAACTGCTCTTGGTATACAGATAAATACTCCTCAGTAGATTGTTTAGTTACACGACCAAAAATACTAGTATAATAACCATCCGCGCCCTCTCGTCTAGTCTGAACACAACTAGACGATAACATTACTTCCATTTCTAAATAACATTCATATATAAACTGTAGCATCTATAGATAGTAAAATACCCTGTTTTTAACTATCGATAGCATTACCTTATTACAAGATACAGAAATAAAACTAATTAAGTAGCCTACAAAAAAACACAATCAAAAACTATAGCAAACTCAGAAATTATATAATTTAGAACCCACCCCCAACAAAATTTGGTTTAATTTTACCAACATATTATAAGTACTAAAAACCATTATAAAAAGCATACGCGTTTAATATCAAACGATTTAACATATAACTTCTGCTTATAAAAAAAACTACAATTTAAATTCAATACAGTAATCAGCATACCTCTATTGCGCTCTCATAATATAACCCTACCTACTAAAGTACCGTCTTTTAAATAAACGCGCTCACCCATAGGCAATAATTTAAAATGCGTTAATTGACCTTTTTTTATAATACGTGCTAGAACGTACTCGTATACTACATCGTGCACTGTAGCTACAGGAATTAAACGATAAGGAAGTCTACTACGGAGAGGTAATCTAAAACTACACGCTGTATAAAATAAACGGGAACTTTTAAAACTGGCTGCCTTCAAAAGCCTCTTTATAAAAAATAAACCTTCTCTAAAGTACTCACTTAACAAATGAGTATACTTATTAAAACATATAACTATAGTTAATATAAGCGGAAACATATTAGATGTTTTAACTATCGAACTCTTATTAGGAGATAAATTATGCTCAAAAAAACCCACAAAAATAACGGACGGGGCCCAGAAGATTATCTTAGTCATTTGCTTAGCGTACACCACAAAAATAGTTAATAAAAGAATAATTTTTCAGATCAGATACATAAATTTCTTTAGACTTGTTTTTTAATGTATAACATTAACCCAGATTTTAGAGGGTGATTAAGATTTTTACGTTGTAATATAAATAAACTTCGCGTACCTATGTACACTAGCGTACCAACCAATTTATAATCGCTTAGGTATACTTTAGAACCCAGACATAAATATTCCCTTCCTTTAAAAACTCACCGGCGAGTAAAAACGCCGTATATTCGCGCTTTTATAATAAATTTCAACTCCCCAATAGGCTCTAATAAAAAATTCTTACTATAACTCGGTTTAAAATTATACATAGCTTCGCTTCAAGATAAATACTTTAAGTCGGGAGTAGCCTCAGGGTATTTCTCTATAATAGTAAACATACTATTGTACGAGCTTATAGAAGTATGTAATGGAGACTCTAAGTGTAGTAAATATGTTGCGGTTAACCATGCTTCAATGTATTGCCCTGCTACCACTAGTAAAGAGCCATACGATGTCCTTAAATAAATAAACTTACTTAAATAGTTGTCTAGAATAAACATGTATAAATTTTCTTTTAATAAGAGAAGTTATAAAGAAACTAATTTAAAATCTTTTAACATAAAGTTTTGAATCAGGTTGTATGTACAATCCTGCATCTCGGCGATTTAATATAAACAGACCTCTAGTATGTATTAACACAAATATACCGGCTAAGTCTCCGTTAATCAAGTATACTTTAGAACCTAGTTCAAAACGTTTCTTAGCTTTAGGAATCCACTCCTTAATAAACAAGCAACATATCAAGTCACCTACAATAAAAGCAACTTCACCAATGTGTATTAATGGGTAAGGGAATAAAATGTTTCCGTCTGGCGTATGCCCTCCGTTATTATGAGGTACTCAACTTAAATCAGGAGTAGCCTCAGGGTATTTCTCTATAATAGTAAACATACTATTGTACGAGCTTATAGAAGTATGTAATGGAGACTCTAAGTGTAGTAAATATGCTGCGGTTAACCATGCGTCAATGTATTGCCCTGCTACCACTAGTAAAGATCCATACGATGTCCTTAAATAAATAAACTTACTTAAATAGTTGTCTAGAATAAACACCTATAAATTTTCTTTTAATGAGGTTGTATATGCGTTACTACAAATATACCCCTTAAATCCTCTTGGTAGATTTTTAAAATAAATGCGCTGCCTTACTATACTATTAAACGAGCTTATAAAGGTAAGTATATTGCGGTTAACTATGTTTTAAGTGCGGTAAGTATATTGCGGTTAACTATGTTTTAAGTGCGGTAAGT
>JAUZNC010030004.1:0-21005 GCA_034780395.1 Vannuccia rotundouncinata | reverse complement strand
TCTGTTACTGGCTGCTCGATTGATAAACTGTGTCAGAGCACTACACTGTATATATACAAAGGTCGAAACCACTCTGTTACTGGCTGCTCGATTGATAAACTGTGTCAGAGCACTACACTGTATATATACAAAGGTCGAAACCACTCTGTTACTGGCTGCTCGATTGATAAACTGTGTCAGAGCACTACACTGTATATATACAAAGGTCGAAACCACTCTGTTACTGGCTGCTCGATTGATAAACTGTGTCAGAGCACTACACTGTATATATACAAAGGTCGAAACCACTCTGTTACTGGCTGCTCGATTGACAAACTGTGTCAGAGCACTACACTGTATATATACAAAGGTCGAAACCGGTCTGTTACTGGCATATAACGAATAGCATTTCTGATTTTCATACTTTCCCAAAGTTTATGTTTTTTATTAAAGATATTTTAATTTCAAATAATTTTCGTAATGATGTATGTATTTAAACTCAAAATTTGGAAATTATATATGTTAATTGTAATAATTAGTGTTATCAAATTAATAACAGTTTTCAAAAAATTTCAAAAATATTTTTTTAGGTTAAAGAAGAAGAAACGTATATATTGGTTTTTTAAGTGTGAACTAAGTTGATGGATCAAGAAACTATGGCTTCATATTGAATTACAATAATGTATCTCAGTTGATAGTAGTATGAAATATTTCATTGCTCTCCATCGACGCATTTATGCAAGAACTTTATTTGTCTTACAATTCGTATAGCCATAAGATTAAAGCAGGTATTCGAATGAATCGGTCGAAGTACATATGAAATTTAAATACATGTAATTTTGAAATCTGCTGACATTGCATTTAGGCCACCTATAGCTGCTATTGTGAAAATCATTGCAATATTTTATATTTTTTTAAAATTATGTGTTATATATTTAAATCAAATACATTTTTTATAACATTAGATTATTGTGATTTAAAAATATATTAAATAGTTAAAAATAAAGTAATTAATTATTCGGAAAAAATTGTCTAGCCAGCCTCTTTTATAATCTTAGATCCATCACTGGTGCTGGCAGATTATTTGTGACATTCTTTTTCTATTGAGTTCACAACGATTTTAACAGAATAAAACGTATATTCAATTAAAAACACGTACAGTAGATAATGTGTCGTTAGTGAATTAATGCTATCTTTGGAAGGTTTTGTCTGAATATTCTTATATATTCTTATAGATTTAAATTCATGGTTTTAGTTCTAAGTATGTATTGTGATATAATTGTAATATGTATTGTGATATAGTTATGAAATAATCAATAATTTTTCCTCAATGAGATAAAAATGTAAATATTCATCAAGTAGGTAATTCGTGAATTTGTGAGGTATTTGAGGATTAAAATTATATAAATGTTTTCAGCTGGAAATTTCTGTATGGCAACTCAGGAAAAGTAGACTCAAAAATCAAAACAGCTCAGACTATATTGCTCAGCGCAATGTAAAACGATTTCATTTTCAAAAGGTTGAGATAATTTTTTTCCCGTGGATCTTGTAAGTATTATTATAAATATTTTATTTTCATTAATTTCATTTTTACCCATCTATGTTGTGGAAATCAGTTTTGTGTTCATTCTGTTGGGTTAGTTGAAATTATAATATAAAACATACTTAAATTATGGTGTTGAGTTTAATATATTAATAGTTTTACAAGTTCGAAACTAACAAATACGTATATTTAAAATGTTTTCAAAATGGTAGAATCTATTAATGGTGTTTGATACAATGGTTGTATCGGTTGATACAAAATCTCCCATATATAAACAACTAGACGACATACATCTCAAAATTTTAGGACAACAAAATATATTATGATAAATTTTGTTTTTAAAAACCCTGATAAAACCCTGATAAAACCACGAGGTGCAATTTTTCATAATTCTAAATAAAAGTCAAATAACCCTTTCTAAGTATAATGAAATTTAAACAGAGCTCAGATGGTTAGGAAAATGATAAAGATTACAAAATTTATTTAAAACTGAAAAATTATTAATGACAACATTTAGTTTTATTAATTCAACGATTAATTCAACGATGTAAATAAATAATTAAATAAAGTATTTAAATATATAACAAAACATATTTTTTAATATTAATTAGATCATCATAATTATTATTTCATGTATCTATTCAGTGTAAGTAGTATTAGATGTCATCAACTATTTAGTTTCATCATCAGGGATTCATTCAAATTACATTGATAAACTCACCTAAATATTACTTTAAAATGTTTAGTAAACTTTATTTCGTATACTGTAAATTATAACAATTCTCTATAACATTACTGCGCATAATGTATAGTCGATATAAATAATTTTATTCTGCTTGTACTTTTATAAAAAGTAGGATTAAATGTAGTGTACCTTTGCAATAATGCATTGATTCTATAAAAACTATGATTTCTAAAGTACAATTTAATGAGCAAATCATTTGATGCACGGTTATTGTCGTTTCAAAGTTGTCATTCTCAGGGCCAGCTAAACAGGAACCTTCTCTAGAAATAAATGATTATTGTACAATAGTTTAGTCGTGGTCAGTATGCACTCTGAGATAATTATATTGATTAAATAATTAAAATCAAGAACAAAGAATATCCTATTAAAGGCAAGGTGGCTTGTAATTATTGACTCACAAATATTAGCATTGACTTCCTTCAAAGGACAGACAATTAAATTCTCGGGTAATTGTAAAGATGGATCAGCTGTTTTGTATTCTCTTAATAATATACTGTAGGGGGTGGGTTTCTTTGCAACATATTACTTACAAATTATACTATACGCAGGGATCTTACTGTTCCACTGTTCACAGCCAATGAAAATGGAGCAGGGAATATTAATATTTATCCCAAAGAAAGAACTATGAGGGAACTTTATTCATGTTATTACACATACTTCGTTTATGAGTTATTGTTCTGTTTCTGTTCTTAGTCCTAAGTGCCGAAAAATGATGCGTGCAAAGATGAGCTAACTCTGAAGAACGAGCCATCCTTTCTGTTGTCGTATCAACTCTAACTACTCAAGCTATTTCTTATTGTAACTGTCTCCATGGAAACGGCAAAGGGACTCTTTTAAGGGTGTAATATTCAGATATAAGTATTGCTATGACAAGGAAATAATTACGGCCTGTGACAATTCCCCTCAAAGTTTGAATTACAGGCTTTGTGGTCCTGTATTCACCTGAAGGAATATATTTTGTGTCTGTGTATCAGATATAGTTATATTTTGGTTGTCTTTTAATCTTATCCAAAATTCTTGATGCGATTATACGGCGCTCACTAAAAGAGCCTTTTGACAGACAAGATCATACAATTTGATGTCGTGAGACGAAACTACTTGTTAGTTATTAGACACCGACGTTTAGAGAATATTTTCAAAAAGATTTTATTTCATAGAAAACCACACAAATCAGTCAACTAGAACACAATTAACAAAACGGAACTGTTACTGTTGAGTCGCTTGGTACATGCAAGAAGGGATTTCGTTGTGGAAATTGTTTTAGAAATGGTTTAATTAATTTACTGTTTTATTCGATGAATTCCAGCTGAAGGTCGCAACTCCCCCAGGATGCATACTCACTCATCGTCATACGTTAAAGTCCGGTCCACTGTCAGTGGTCCACATGCTTCGGGCAGTGTTAAGAAGACGTCTATGGGCAATAACAATGCGGTGGACATTTCAAAACTCCCTCCAGAAGTTTTGGTAAGCTGGTCATTATACACTTTGATTTTAAAAAAGGGTTTCTTGAAGTTTCTGGAAGTATTCCGTGTTTTAGTTTGCCTCATGTATACAAACTTGCCCGGACCCCATTCCTGAGTTTTATCCACCATACATGTTAGCAGCTTGCTTACATATTTGGTTACAGATTTGGTTACAGATTAAGAATAATTATCAAAAACAAAAGTCATATACTGCATAAATATCGACATCTATCGTTTTAGTATCTCTTTTATTGTATAACTTTTTGTCTTTTATTTGATTTAAAATTATTAAAACTCCCTCGTAAATCAATTTTTAATTATTGGATTTAGAATATAGCCAGGCTTATTAAAAAAAAAACACACAATATGATAATGTTAGATTTACCATGTTTTAGCGCAATTTAATACAAGTCAGTTTTTAATTAACATTTTTTATTTATAGTATTCAACTACATTCCATATTGAATTTATTTTGCAAACGTGTTTCAATGCAAATCACTTAACATCTGAATCGTTTTTTGTCATCGATGCTAGTATTCAACTTTAAAATCTTCTTATAGTGTCTAGGAACACTTGATTTGGAAAATTGTATATTTCAAGGATAAAATACTGGTTCCACTATTAAATTCACGTTAATGGAAGCCTTTCGTATATGTTTATTCTATAAGCATATAAGCGTTTGTTAGTTCAATATCTTATATATTTATTATTGCTTTCAACTAATCGACCAATTATTCGAAATGGTTACGTCAGTATCAATAATTGATTTTTCTATCTTATGATCAATATTGTATGTGTTGCATTCTATAAACGCATAGTAGCGATAATTAATACACAACACAGTATTTTATCTACAATCTATAACTATTCAGTGATAATCTCAAAGATTCTACTGGACTAAATAGAAAGAATTGTAATTACAAGACGACAATCAAAAGTTCCACAACAAATTAATTAAATTGGAATATTTTGGAAATTGACCGAGGTCCACTTGCATAATAAAATTTAATTAAAAACAAAACTTAATTGTTAAGAGTAAACATCGGATGAAAAACATTTACAAATTGATCCACATTATCATCTAAGATTAATTGAAATTGATAAATACCATCCGGAAGTGAATGAGTGAGCACACTGTGTTCGTCTTTTATACAAAATATCTTCTCAATTTGTTTTTTAATATTTGATATCAGATTGATTAATTACAGATACTCAGTCAAGGGATCAAACGTGAAGGTATTCAGTGCAATTAAGAAACACCAGCTTCCAGTTTTAATTGTTATCGTTTATTTTATGTATACACATGATGATAAAGAATTCCCGAATATTGTGATGTTGACATCAATAAGTTGAAGAAGCAATTAGTCCAAGTCCGGATACTTTGATTCGTGGAAGAGTTGTTCCTTGATATTTTGAGATTCGAAAAGGTCTTTTATTCCATCATAGATGCAACAAATTCTACTATAAAACTGTGGGTGTGGTATTGTCGGTTGAATGAATTGTTCGAATATTTAACTTCATGAAGAAAAAAAAGTATTTTTTCATCTTGAAACGCTGAGTTAACAATTTGCATCAGCTCCATGATAACTGTTTCAATGTTTAGAGTTTTTATGCGATTTTCGTACGCTATACTTATCAAATTGTCTTTTCTATACATGATTGTGAAACACGACCGAGTTTTTTTATTAAAAATAGTTACCTTAATGCATTCTGAAATAGTAAATAATTACATTTAACTTATATATATATTTCAATAATTATCATTTATTAGTAGTATATACTATAAATTGTTACAATTAAGAAAATATTAAGAAGAAAACATAACACTTGTTTTTATTAAACTAAACATTAAACTAATAAATAAATAACTGCTAAAAATAGACAAATTGAATAAAATATTGTATAATTTTAGTCTGTTACGAATGTTTGGAAAAATATCAAACATCAAAGTTAGCAAGCAAATACACACTGTGCAGATTCTCTATGATCAAATTTCCAATCTTTTCCTCAAAATCATTAATTAAACGTGGTTGATGTAGGCCGACCATAATGTTGTGACTACAGTTGGACAATACTTTGTACAACAAACCTTTTTGAAATTGGGTTGTGTGCAGATGAAATAGACATTTTAAAAATGTGAAGTTTTTTATTTGCTTTTTTTTCGTCAGACTGCAGACAAACAACTTAAAAAAACAATTAATAACCATTACAGAAATACTAGCAAAATGTGTATTATTGTATTCGGTTGATTTTAGTTTTTTGTCAGTGCTCTTAGTAAAACAGTAGCTGTGAATTCTTTGAAGGGAATGGGGCTCTATATATTTTATCAAGTATTCAATTAATGGCATTGAATAATTCTTTTTACAATCAAAATTATTTTATTTATTACGAGCTACGGTTTGCCATAATTGATATTTTTTATTTATTTTTTAAAATTTGATTTATACAAAATTGATTATTAAAATTAGTTTCGATTGTTAGTCCCGAAATATAATTTTATTGCAGATGTATACACACAAAGGGATTTAATTTTTTATTTAAAATAATACTAACTGGAGTCAACTTACATTTACAATTTAAATAATTTAATATTTCCATCACGAGCAGATTCGTCTGTCGAGTTTGGTTTATCACCAGAAAACATCCTAAACATAAAATATTAAATAAAATCATGAAACGAAACCTATAAAATCTTTTATTTGGAGGTTTATATTTAATTATTTAGATCTAACAAATAACCTATAGTTGATCCGCCATTTAAATAAACTTCACCAGCTTAAGTAGTAAAAACTCTTCTCTAAAATGACGTCGAAAAGAGGCAATGTTGTTGGCTCACGAAGAATTGTCGCTTTTAATTTAGCTAAATTAACAATCAATGACAATCTTTATGTAAAGAAACCTTCAACTTTTTGGAGAAAATAGGGATTCCTTTTAATGCACAAAACAATTAGGTATACAAACTATTGTGTTCATTTTGAGTCAATATATTATATTATTTTTATAACTTGTGGTAAAAGATTGGTTTTGGCTAAGTATTAATTATAAAATCAATTAAATAAAGTGAATGAGAATATTTTTTTGTCTTCCTTGTAAAAATGCGTCCAATATTGTTTATAAGACATTATAAACTACGCTCCCAAAAAATCCTTTCAAATAAGTAGCAATATAATACTTGTAGAACAATCATAAAAATGTAATTGAAAGTATTTTGTATAAAAAGGTTCATACTGTCAATTTATAATATTTAACAACTACGAACTTCGAGTATGCGAATATATAAAACATAAAGTTACGTTAAATTATTTGTATTTGTGATAATTTCAAAGATTCAAAGCAAATAAGAGATATATTAAAAAAGGCTTGCTTTTGTTTGAATTGATAACTTAACTGCGACACCCCTATCCAACAAATATTTGAATAATATATCAAATTTTAAAACAAACATCGACTTAATTTCACCTAAAGATATATTAGTATATGGACAATCGCTTTGAAAAAATGTGATGGTAATATAGTGGCAAATTTTCTAATATATTACACATATATCCATTACATATAAAAGTGCAAATCTAAAATGTGATACATCGTGACATTAATTTATTAGTATAGTATATGACATATTAAATACACGATGGAGGACATTTTGGCATGACATATCAGCTATAATTGTCAACAATTTCCATAACTAGAAATAAATGGATGCTTATATAACTCAGTGAGGAAGCCGGAGCTGCCATACGTTATGTTCTTTCTTTCTCTAATATAGAAATGGTCAGTTTAACATTGGGTTGTTTTTCATCTGGGAAGCGGCCAAAATGTCAACCTATACAAGCTGTTAATAACATTGTGGTTGGCGATAGGATAATATGTATACCCTTAGTGTACCTTATATACTTTTATTAAAACCTTTGCCATGCACTTTATATGTTCATTTAGAAGATCAATACAATCGTATCTATATTATGATATTTGTTTGTATTTCAACAATAGTATAATATTCGTAGATTCAATATGTATATTATGTTATATTCTAATTTGGAAATTAAGAAATAATACTTTTTGATCGTAGACAATAAAGGAAATATTTTCGTAATCTTGTTTAAATAAAAAGTCACTTGATAAATAAAAAATATAGATATACATTAACAGAAATAGACATAGAAATTTCATTTAATAACACGGTTCGTTGCTATGAGAATACGAAATTAAATATTATTTTGGTTTGATTCGTCTATAAAAGAGAGAACAATACAATTATTCTCGAGAGCAAAACGTTTAAATGGAAAATGAAAAAAATTCAAAGAGTTAATTAATTGTAATTATTTGTAGTTTGAATTCGTGTTGATATTCTAATGATATTTAACGTCGACTGTCATACTTTATATAATACTGACTCGTTAGAGTCCTTTAGATTTCCGTCGGATCAAGAAAAATAATTTTAATTTGTATATCTTTAAAACTTTTCGTGTAAATTATGGAATGAAATGAAGAGTACTGTTAACATGCTAAACTATAAAAGTATATATCATTCAGAATAAATTGCGTTTTATTACAACTCGTTGCTACATACCATTTATTAAGAAGACTTCCACATAACGCAAACCAGATCATAAATTCACAATAATTGGATATTATCAGTATAATCGTTTTAAAACTTTTAATTATTGATCGCTATTACCTTAAACATTTTCCAATCCTGCCAATATTTATGTTTATATAAACGTTCAGATATTGAGCTGAATGTTGCAGCATTATTGAAAATTATATGACAAAAACATGCAATGTACCACTTTTTAATATACCAGTATATCCCATCAATCAATTTTAAATTTTAAAATGAGGTTAATTTTGTTTACTTGAGTATAACATTTTACTATCAAAATTATATATAACTGTATCATTAGAATAACGAATTATTATAGTTTATTTTATATAGTTTCTACTTTTGATATTTTACTGAATTATTGATAAAGGATTTTTAATTTTGTTTCTTGCGATTAGTGCCACATTTTAAATATTTACAAACAAATAAGAATCAATTTACATTTGATTCATAATTATTAACATTTTGAACATGTCCTACGCATATAATAATAGATTTCATATCAAAGTTGAATCAGTAACTATTATTGTAATCCCTTTATTATAGATATAACGAACAATTAACTTGAGAAAATTGATTCAATTCGATTTATTTTAATTTCGAAATGTAAATCGAATTCCAACTTTAACATGAATTAATTTAACATTTCCCAATTTTCCTTTAGATGTAATACAATATTGATGATAATAGTAATGACAGACACATGTCACCACGATTTCATGTAATCACACATAATATCTGAAAAGCGATCAATATCTAAGTTTCTAATTATCTTCTAAACGTAGTAAATTGATCTAAACATTCAAGATTCCCCCCTCCTTCCTCCCCGCCATCCACTCTTTTCTGCCCTCAAATGCTCCGCCACTCATTTTAATTAGCTATTTTATTTATCTAGTGGCTTTCGGGATCTGATTTTATTTATTCCGGGGCTGATGTTTACGCTAAAAAAACTAACGCGAATTCCCAAACAATTATTTTCTACAGGGGAGTTTATTACATCCATCATATATTGATCGGGCTGGAAGTTGAGATTCATATAAGACTTTGTATTAGGAGCGGGACCCCATTTAAAGCTGGGTATTCTGAATTCCTATAATGGCAGTAATTAATGGATATAACGCTGTATTTATTTCAATGTATTGTCATTTTCATTAAATATTTACCTTTCAATCATTTCACGAAAACTTCAATCTGCTATTTTTAACAGCTGGTATAATGTGCTGAAATTGATTGTCATATTTCTCCTAATAAATCAAATTTTATCTTCAGAATAGCGGAGAAGTCTTTAATTGCCGATATAAGGGAGGGGGGGGGGTTACTTTAAGTTGAATTTATTTAAAACTTTTTGCAAAAGTATTCTAAACGAATACTAAGAAAATTACTCGTTTTGATTAATCTTGAAAACCAAAATATTGTTGCACTTTTATAGTTATAAATGATTCCAATTATATTATCGTCTTATATTCAATAATTAATAAAATTCAGTTCGTTTTTTTTATTTTAATTTTATATTATTTTTTGATTATTTACTTTAGCAAATTAATACAATTAAATTATTTATGAATTTTTATAAATATAAAAAACTGTAGAAATTATTTAAAGTATTACACATTAATATAATTCAAAATAATTTCAATTTTGAGGTATAAAAATAATTATTAACTGTTGTTAATTGTTATTTTTTAATTAATTTTAGTTGTATAGACAAACGTTTATCAGTACCACCTACTCAACAGACCCGATATAATAAGCTTTTTATTAAATATAAATAAAATTGTACATCCCAGTCTCAAAATTAATTCTACAATACACTTGAAGCATTACTTAAATATATCTAAATTTATATTACATAAGCATATTTACGATTAATAGTCAACAAAATAAATACGAGCAAATCGCTGTATTATATCCTAATCCAGTCAATATTTCTTTCTAATATAATAAAGATTGGAGTGAATTTATATCCAATTAAGACGAGGGAAATACGATTAAATATCTTCCCGGGAAGGTTTCATTTTCAATTAGACTTATTTTTTATAGTCTTCGTGTACATTAATTAACCGAGAAATCATGAGATGGTTCCTGTATTTGCAGCCATGTTTTAGTGGTTATTTGGCAGATTGCTCGACTATGAGACGATAAGAATGCAATGAAATTAATTTGTAAGCGTAAATAATGTTCTGCCTATGATTCCACCCTAAATGTCGATTTCTGACAACATTTTGATCAATAAATATTTTTATTATCAAACAAGAAAGTAGTTTTGACACAACTTATAACGCAACAATTCCTTTTTCAATATGTGTTTCTCGAATAAAATATTTCTGTTAATTTATAAAATTATCAATAATTCAAGTTTTCGCAATTACAACAAAATTTACTTACAAAATTCTTGCGAAATAAATAGTGAAACACGTTTAACAGTTAAAAGAAGAATGTTTTATAGAAAATATTTTATCCTAAACAATACTTTTTCAATCATTAAAAAAAATTTCTCTGCACTTGAATCATAATACGTTATATATTTCTATAAAAACAAAGTTGTTCCCCTTTGACAAAGTTGATTACTATAGTAGAGAGAATCTGTATAGACTTGCAAATTTTTAACTATGCCAAAATCAATGTAATATATTTCTTTTAACTATTTTAGGCTTTTACGTGTATCAAATAATCGACATCGCATTATATCTAGCAATTAAGGTGTCCATTTCACCTCCTAATTAAGTACGTTTCAAAGATATTTTCAATTACAATTTTCACGATAACTGACTAATTATAATTGTATCAATTTAGTAGCTCTAGGATAAACATATTTTAACAAACAAGAGCTATTAATGAGTATATAGAGTTTCCTTTCAATTTATAAGGCATCTGCCTCAATTTAAAGAAGACTATCAACTTATATAATATATATATATCGAACCAACAATATGGAAATAGGCAATTTATCACTGTCAGATGGAATTATGAAAAAATGCCAAGCATACAACGCAACTCTACAAGATAAATTCAAACAGCATAACATATCTAACACATAAATTATATATTGCTACTGTCTAAACTCGTATTATTGGTTATTCTCAGATTGTTGATTTTATTGAATTTCTTTTGGAATCTTCTGCATCAAATTCAATAAGATTAATTGTGCAATTAAAACATGGTGCTTCGATTCTAATGATATTGTTCATGGTTCATAATATATTGTTCATTTTCAATACACTGATCTAAAGAAATATCAAATAACGATTTTAAAATAATTTTGAATTTTGATACAAGTTAATACAAAATATGACATTTAAAAAATAAATGATTCTAAGTAATTCCACTTTATAGTTAGATAAGCATAAACTAGCTAAATGCTTGAATTAACCACGAACCTATTCACGAAGGATACAACATTCAACAGTTAGATATTTTTTAGGAGGATTAATCTTGTCTCTTTTAATTCCTTGGCCGCTTTTGATCTTTAGTCCTTTCTTACGCAAGATTTAACTCTACTAATATAGTTAGTATGTGGTAGGCATATAGTGTTTCTATGAATCACTTTTTTATGTAACTAAATTTTTTTTAACGATAGATAAAAATACATTTTATAAATATCGTTCAATGATTGTTCACTTTAAAATTATTATTTGCAAACTTTTATATTTATTTAAATCCTTAAAATATTGTTATCAAGTTTTCAAATTATAAATTATATTCGATTTTAAAATCGATTTTTCTGATAATTTTATTTACTCATGAATTTTAAAATGAATCAATATTATATATTCCTTTTAACTTTATAAAAACATAATATTATAGAGAATATATGTGGATCAAAAATCATTGAATAGGTCAAAATATATATCGAGCAATAAAGTTGATGGCGGATTTGTAAAACAAACCTTATTTTTTCTATTTTGAAAGTACACACTATATAAGAAAACTTATTTTGGACTTTTTATCTTACTATATAGAGAATTTCATATTATTTTAAAAAATTTCGATTATTACTGCGTATATAATATTTATGTTATTGATTTGCAAATCTTTATTCAATACTAATACCTCCCAGTATAAATTTATATTGACTTCATCAGCAATTGTGTATGTGATAATCTACCAATTACGTAGATATTATCTAATGTATTCCTTTTACTATAAATTTAATTACCTATTTTCGAACTTTTACTGGAATATATAACTACACATATACAAAGCACTACACAAACAGCTGTTGACACCAATGTATTGATCCTTGTGATTAAGACTTTCACTATAATAACTAACTAGTTAATAATGTTCCCCAGTTCATTCGCTAAAATTACATTAACTATAACTATTATCACACAGTGTCATTAATAGAAAATTTGTCCTTCGCATTTACACAGGTCATATCGATATGTGTCTGTTTTTTGAAGCAGCACCTAGTTGAAGCACTTCTTTCAATGTTTGCAAACTGTTGCCGATAATTTGTGTTTGAAGATTTGTCGGATTTAATTTAATCCCTCTCTGATGAGAATAATAATCCTCTTATAAAGACGTTCAACCGAGTTTTAAATAATTGCGTGATTAGATAATATATTTCGAAACAGTTTTTAAAATTTGGAAACGGCTTATTTACATATAAAGGAAATTGTAATATCATACAAAACATATGATTGTAAAAGCAAAGTTATTTGGCTTTTAAACAACTTAGTTAGCACATAAAATTGTAATGGAACAGCATTTTTTAATGATTTTGTTTATTTTATAGTTCCTTGTTTTTAGCTATATACTCTTGACTGTTTGTTTTATTTTTCTATACTCTGAACCAGAATAATACAACAAAGGACAATAGCACATATGCTATATTTATAAAACTTTTGTCTTTATATTATGACTATATTCGCGGAGAAATTAAAATGTATGGGTGTATTCTAAATGCAAATACTCTAAATATTTTCAAAAGCATTTCAGCATAACTCAATAAAAAGGTGTAAAATGACTTTTTAATATAATCAAATTTATATATAATTATTATAATTAAAAAATCGATATTTTTTATAACGAAGAAATTGAAGAAGTGAATAAGATAAATAAAAATATTTTTTATATTCTTCATTGACGAATCTTGACATTGCTTAAATACTTTTCTAAAATTCAGTATAAAATTAAAATCAATTGAAAATCTGATCAATTCAATCGGTATTGTGTAACAATGTTTAATAACATATACTCGTTCTTTACAACTTTAATTTAGTTCTCTATATATGAAAGCTTCACAATCTCAGACATTACTGAATGCTGTAAACAGATTAACAAAAGTAAAGTATAGTTTAACACGTCATAAATTAATTATTATAGTTATCCTATAACATTACAACAGATATTAATGTATTATTAGTACACTTCGCATTCACATATATCAATCGATATCAATTCATAATCTAATTAATTAAATTGCAAACCAAGTTAGAACAGATAAATTCATAGAGCGATTCAATTCCACTTTCACAAATTATTTGTTTTATATAGTGCGACAGTTACATTATTCTGTGTGTTATATTAAATTAACACATTCATTCGCATCAATCACAAATATCGATTGTTATATACTGATGGCATTTGACAATTTTGTATTCAATTTAATGCACTGTCGATGCAGCTTGAAAATTTACAAACTTTAATAAAACGCAGGATAATATGTCATGGTATAATTGGGATGCCGACAATGTTTTTATATTTTCGATTATCAAAAATTTAAATATGAAGTACCTTATACTTGTAACTATAATATTAACAGTTTACTCTTCCCAATCTTGGTAAAGCAAATTGCGGAGTTTTACCATATATACATATAAAAATCAATCGATATGAACCATTATCTATATTTTAATTGGATTTATTGAATAATTATTGTTTAAAGTTTGTATTGATTTCCTTATTTAATATTTTGCTGATATAATTTCCACTTCTAAATTGATCAATGTTTAGCATAATATTTAGTTGTATATTCTGAAATTCTTTCGTTGGATTTTGAATTAATATTTGATGTCATGTTATTGTCACGAGAATAAAATCCATTGTCCTCTAAAGTATAAAAAAGATGCTAAATGGCTTAGATAAACAACTCAATAAATAATTAAGTAAAATATAACAATTGAAAGTTTTCTGTTGTCTTCACGGCTTTTATTTATAAATATTCTTTCTGCTTACTTTATATTACTTTTTATATTAAAAAGTCATGCTACCTAATACATAAAAAAATGTATTAACCACATTTATTAAAAAAATTATGTGTTTAAATGTTAGTTAGTTAAACAAAATTGTAAGTTTGAATTCATATTTTTGTAATCAATCAATGTCCGTATTTTATAATAAGTTATAAGCAGACAATATGCAGATTACTGGAAATGTGATGAGGTGCAAATTTAATTTGAAATTATTCGTACTTAAAATTCATTTATATAACAAAATATGTTATTTTCAATAGAAAATGCCTTCAAATTTAAAAGTCGTAACATTTACAACCCATGTAAATTAAGTGAATTCTCTATAAAACAAATTTCTCATACGACTTTTGTAAATAAAATGTATGCAAAACTTTTTTGAAAAACCGCCTTTAAATAAAGTTTGAACTTTTACTCAAAATAAAAAGCCGCATTGACTTCAATAATATAATTCGGAAAATCCACGGCCAATCTCAATCCATTTTCCCCGTAAGCGCAGACTCTCTCCAATTTCTTTTTATTTTGATCTATAGCCTCAAGACATCGATTAGGATATTAGGATAAAGGAGCAGCCTTGCACAAAATTAGTGTTTCACTTTGCTGAGTCCATCGCTGTCTAAAATCACTTGATCAATCCCACTCAACTCCTCGAATACACACTAAGTTCACGAGCTCTACACTCCAAGCTCACTGAAAATGAATGAAATGGTGGAAGTCAGTGTGTGTGTTTATTTTTCTGACTTTCGATGAATTTTATTGAGAGTCAAGTTTCTTGAGGGTCAATTTAGACAATTTATATAAATGTCTAAGAGTGAGGTGTCAGGGAACATTCATAAGTCGATTAAAGTACTCGTTCCAATAGTAAATAGACTCTTTTTATATTCTTAAAGATTTCAAAAAATGGTTCTGGCAGTGCAAACTGCGAATATTTTTTAAAATACTTAACTTTACATGAATTGATTTTATAATTTTAATTAAATTTACACTTCTTTACTTAGGGCTATACAACTGATTTTGTATCACACAAATATTTACTTTCTACGAACTATTTTTTATATTAAAGAGAAGAGTTAGAATTTGATATAATATTAAAGAAATTATTCAAGTAGCTAATTTTTCCAGGTAAACAAAGCGTGCAGCTGTATTAACTGATTCTGTTCAGAATGATACCCCTTAAGATGTTAGACGGTTAATATTGTGAACGGTATTAAAGTTCTGCAGACTAACCCATGGGTTTTGTTTTACCAAACAATAGTGGATCACTATCGTAATTTATTGATGCTGCTCATTTTATACATTTTGAAACTATGTATCGCTTTCAATGTTTTAAGTTTTCAGTAGAGCGCTATATAAGCAAAGGCAAATAATTAATCCATAAATTAACGAATACAAAGCGAGTATAACTATAATTAATTATCATAAATAACAGTGGTTGAACGACTCAAGTATATGATTTCTCGCTAATTCACTCAGTGATCTCATTGACTGTTTTCAACCACTATCTTATTAATTAAGCATTAAATCAAAGTGTACTTATTGATATTCCTAAATATATTTATGGTCCTATAAGCTTACAGATAGAAGTCGTAACCGGAGAATATTTCAGTGTAGGTTTCTTACTATATATTTCTATAAATTTATCCATGATTATAGATTATGAATTAGAGTGAATATCATTCCAGTTATATTTACACGCAAATATTTTGATGTCTACACGCTGAAAAACAGAGATTGTATAATATATGCGTAAGATTAGTGGTATTACAAGAGCAATACCTTCAACGATTGAAGCTTGTAGGTTCTGCTGTTTTATGAAGATATATTATTACATTTTCATCATTAATTAAAAATAATTTCATACAAAATTGTTTTGCGTTGTTTCTTAATATGTTTCGTTTACCCTTTTATTTTGTCCAAGTTTAGGAATATAACAATTTTTTACACTTACGTTTTTATATCTCACTCTACATTCTCGTGATATTCAAAAATTCTGTGTAAATAACTGTATTATATATCTAACTTTATTATATTGATTAATGACATATCTTCACTAAATGGTGTGCTCGGCTTTGTGAAAAACCACAAAGTTTCTGCTTCATTTTTGGGGAAATTATATTTGCAAATAAACTGATTACTAACGTTTGTTTTCATAAAATAAAAAATAGTAAAAAATATATAATACACAAAATATATATAAAAATCAGTATGTGATAAAATTATTCACTTATTAAAAACTATAATAAAAACCAAATATTAATTATTAAAAAATACAAATTTAATTTAATTTGTTTTGTATTGATTGATTATAGATTTATGACCGGTTAATTTTATCAAGGAGTGTTTTTTTTTAACTTTATTGTATTTTAAATTTTTATTATGTGTCTCTCTGATACACTCTGCCATATTATAGATATCAAGTATAGATTTATATTTACATTTCAAATATAAAATAAGATTTTAAAATTCTTCATAAAATTCTTTGTCAAATTCTATTAAAATTTTATTTTATTTAGTATGACAACATATATAAAAAATATACCAATCATTCCTATTTATTGGTGGTGTTCGCCAATAATAAACTGAAATTGCGATTTTCTATAAAAATAAGAAATCTTTAACTATATCATCAATTGTAAAATGGCGTGATGCCAATTTACGATACTCAATATGTTATTGATTTCACGCTTCAAACTCCCCTAAATGGTGTTTATATTTCTACACAAATTTCTGTGCATAGGGATGATTTATTAACTAAATGAGAGGAAAATTACATCGTTTTGTATAACACGTCGGTTGTGTAAAATTAAAAGCAGATGTTTTAATTTTGGAGTACTCTGAATCTGCTCCCTTGTTTCTGCGCAGCGCGTTTTAAATTCATAACATATGATTGTTTTTTTTATTATTATTGATTGGTTAAATTTCAAAAATTAATTTCCCTGTTCACATTTTATTAAAAACGGAAAAGCAATAAAAAAATAAAAGTTTGAACTAAATACTTATTATTTAAAATTTTGGTTCAACATTTCCTTAAAATAATTTAAATTAACGATATAAAAGCGAACATAATTATTTAAAAATATCTTTACATTTATCATTGATTTCAATATCCAATCCAGAAAAAAATGATATTTTCATTTATGATTTATGGCTGACAATAATATCTGACGCGACGAATAAATATGCGGGTCTGGGTGGTTATCGTAGATGTCTCCTTGTTATCCAGTGTTCAAAACAGCGCAATGTTCAACAATATTGTGTCACACATCTCATTTTCAAGAGAATTTCAGCATGTCCGGTTTAGATCGATTTTATTTTACTAATTTAGTTTTGTCGGCACCATTGATCAGGTATCAATGTTGTTGACTCTTTCAAATAAATCAAATGTTGTTATAAACAACTGCAATATGATTTAAAAATACGTAATGAAACAGCAATTGGCTTTTGATATTTTGGGAGGGAAAGAAGAATTGTGGATGGGTCAGATTTCAGGGAAGACTATACTAATTGTCTAATGACACGTTATTTTAATCATCAAAAATCAATTAATATGATTGAACTACTCAACATTGATATCAGCAGCAACCTTAATTAAATTTTGACCGAAATAAAAACGGGAAAAAAGACAAATTGGTGAAATCTTGTTCGGTCCATAATTTTATAAAAATAGAGCTGTGAAGTAGACCAAATCTGTCAATTTATCTATTTAACTTTGCACAAGTAATTTTACTAGTTTTAGACCTAATATGCTATATATTTCATTAACAATGGGTGTTTTCAGGAGAATTGTCTTTTTAAGTCAATTTAATTTTCTTGCTAGTGATTTGCCCGTTTTTATATCGGACGCTATTTTACGAATAAACCGCAGTAGTTAACTAATACTAGTAATTCGTAATTATACTTCAATATAGTTAATTACGATATTAATGCTGTTCATATGCATTTTAGTTTTCACGAAAAATTTATAAATATTACTTATTTAAAACTTCTTAATAAAATATTCTAACATTTAAATATGAATAGCTGAAATTTACACATTTATATACATAAAAGAAATTGTATGACCCTAAAATTTGATAAAAAATACTGAATTGCACGCTATATTTTTTTCAAATATTACTTTATATGATATTAAGTAATATATCACTTTATTTCTTTTTATGTGATTGTGTTAGGAATCTATTAATTTTTCTTTGTGGATTAAAAATGGAGGAATATTGGATCTAAATAAAAAATATATAATATAATATAATTTATCCCGAAAACATAAGTTTTGAATTATGAAGAATTATCAAACAATCGCAGGTTTGAAAAAAATTAACTACAATCTTTTAATAGTCATGTTAGCTTCAAACAACTGTTAATCTATAGTTTTATCTTAATATAAAACCCTTTATGTCTCATAACTTTTTTCTATTTTATATGAAAGATCATGCTTTCGTGTTTACTAACTACTTCAACTGTCGACGTTTGCAAATATTAATAGGACTAGACTTCATTCTCCGTTTGTCGGCCAATGAAAGAATATTTGTTACAAAGATTTAAAATGTTCAATTTATCAAACCCTCTTAAACTAGCAAAATCATAAATTTAATATTATTTACGTCTAGTTGTACCCAAAACATGTGTTTGTAATTAGCTGTTATTTAGTTAGACAAAATTATATTTTAAGAAATTATATATGTTTTCTCTTTTTTGTAACATCAGTTAGATACATTAATCTTGTTTACAGTTTCCATCAGTATTGATTTACAGCAAATTGATTTACAGCAAATCAATATAAGCGTCATTCGTTCGTGTTGTTCTTCTAATTTAAATATTCTCCCTTTTACATAATAAAAAAAGAATATCACATTTTTCAAACAATTTCATAAAAACAGTTTAGTAAAATAATAAACTGTTGGAGACAATTTGAAAAAAATTAGAATATTTCATTTTTGATGTCACACTGTATTTTGTTGATGAAAATATTGTTTCTGGTTTTACTGGAATTTTGGAAATTCTATAAATATTGTAAAATATTGTAAAATAAGTAAAACAGATTTTTCATAAATATTGTACAAATGTTTTATGGACTAAATTTCATTATTTGGATTAATACATTTTTTGTATTGAAATGTTTGATACTTATACTACCTATAATTATCGTAAAAAACACGTAGCGACAAACGACGTTATAAGACAATTATGGTGGGGGCACAGAAGAGTCAAACCTTGAATGTAATGTAATGTAGAGTATGTAATTTATCCAGAATTAATAAATGATTTAGTTTGTGAAACAGCTAATATATAGCATACGTAAAAATAGTTATATATGTATAGCAATGCAGAACAATGTAATATAAGCATACTTGTAAAACTAAGCTTTCAATATGTGAACTTTGTCGGCTATTTTCAAATGTCGTATCAAATCGCTAAAGTACCATTATGTAGATATTTCACCGAAACAATGTTGTCTTTTTGTTTTAACTTTGTGTTTAGGTATTGAAATTGTTAATTTTCAATTCTGTTTAGATTTTAAACTACAATTTGTGTATTATTGCAATGTTAGGTCTGTGTGGAGGAGTTCTTCATTGAACAGCAGACTCACAGTCGCTTAGATGCAAAACCAATTATTTAAATCATCAACATTTTTTATAAAGAACCTCTATGTTAAATAAAAAATATTTGAAGAAGTGTCCACAACAGAAAATGTATACTTTATCCAAATAATAAAAAGAATATTTTTAAGACATCGTGGTATACATAAAACTAATTAAGAAAGTATTTATCAACATTATTCATTATTCACTGATTCTCTGCAGTTGAATTGCGAAAATATACCAGACCATATGATAATCACACCTGTTAATTATAGAAAACTACCTCTCCTATATATAGTGCTAGTTATTCATCAAAAACTTTTCTATGACAGAGCCTCTAACTAAACTTTTTTCATATTTATTTTAGTTGATGTGTGAAAATATATTTATTCAATTAACGCATGATACATCTTTTGAATTAATAAGTTTTCACAATATATAAGATGACGTGACGTACGTATAAAAAAAACCTTTTCTGAATTTTTTAAAAGATGGTTATTTGTAATTTGTTTATTGATATTTTGTTTTCGAAAAAGTAATTTTAGTATTTTATTTATAGGATTAATTTATGAACACTTTTATTAGATCCTACGCAGTTTTAAATTACTTGAAAACAAGTCAATGCAAACAGCATCTGAATGACACGATATATTTTTAAAGATATATATTTTAGTGTTTTCATTTTTATATTTCACTTATAATAGTTAAACATTTCGACATAGTTAGAATTTATTACAGATTAATTGTACAAATCGCATAAAATTATCCTTTCAAATAATTTTAAAAAATCCAGATTTAAACTTAATACAGGTTTTATCAGCTATCAACGTCAAATTTCAGAGTAATAGCGGCGATTGCATTTCAAAAGCGGCTTAAGCGACACAGTGCGGCGTAGTTAA
>JAUZNC010029993.1:0-21010 GCA_034780395.1 Vannuccia rotundouncinata | reverse complement strand
AAGTGTAATAAAACGTGTTACGAGTAACCGAAACTAAATCTATAACTCTGCGCAACATTTATTTGTTGACCTACTTAAAAGGTGTAGGGAGATTTGACTGGAATAATAACCATTTCTACCGATTTCTCTTCAGATTTTCAATTATTTTTAAATATTATCTAAAATTTATTCCTAAAATATAAATATGTACATATTTATTTTATCTACTAGAATAAGCTTTTCTGTCGGTTTTAAATAAATATAAATCCATGACATATTTTTTTGCAGATTATATATATAATTAGTTAAAAATCGACAGAAAAGGTTTTTTTTACCTTTCTGCTGACTTTAGTATGTATATATATATATACAGAGTGGCGCATAACTCGCGCCTCATAAAAAAATATGGTTACAAAACTGTTATTTTATTGGTATAGCGCCAACATATATTGCATCCTGTAGGTGGAAGTAATATTATATCTACAAATATTTATTTTTATAAATAATTCAAATAATGCTTTTAAAAAAAATTTTTATATAATTGTTTCCTCAGTCTTTTTGAAATTTAAACAAAGTTATTAATGGAATATAGGAGTTGAATATTAATTTATAAAAATATATTACAATTGAAAACAAATATTTGTATATTTTATTATAAATGTTTGTTATATTAAAAATTGGTTTTCTGAGTAGTGTATTTTAAAAAATTAAATTTAAGGGTTTATATTGTCAAAAAATCTTTTTCAAAATTCAAAACGTAATTTATTTAAATTAAATCGTCACTATAGATTTAAAATCGTTTTATTTTACAATTAGTTTTTATAATTTTATAACAATTTGTAATTTTTATAAATAACAAATAATGTTTTTAAAAAATAATTTTAATTAATTGTTTCCTCAGTCTCTTTTAAATTTAAACAAATTTATTAATGGAATATAGGAGTTGAATATTAATTCATAAAAATGTATGTCAAAGGAAAAAAATATTTGTATATTTTATTATATGTGTTTGCTATATTAAAAATTGGTTTTTTTTCTGAGTAGTGTATTTTTAAAAATTATTTAAAAGGTTTATATTGTCAAAAAATTTATTTCAAAATTCAAAACGTAGTTTATTTTAATTAAATCGTCACTATAGGTTTAAAATCGTTTAATTTTGATGAATTGTATTTATTTGTTTAATATGCCATTATTAGATGTAAAATGTTATTCCTCTCCGTTATCAAAAATAATAATTGTAATTATAAATAATCAAAAGTAATAATTGTAATTATAAATAATCAAAAGTAATAATTGTTTTTAATTGCAATAATTGTTTTTACATTAATTATAAAATTAATGTAATTTCTATATTTTTATACAATAGTTTTCGACGATTAGCATTATTTGAAAAAACGCATTGTTTTATTTGGTTAATAATATTGTTTAAGTTTGTAATGTAAACAATTTGAAGGAGCTCCTTACTCGAGGGATGATTCTGAATACGGGCCTAAGCTATATCTTCTATTGATAGAATTTTCCACATTTTATAACTGATGTTGTACCTAATATTAATTAATGGAGGAAAGAAAAAACTATTCGAATGGGAAAAATTAGTAGACATAGTAAACAAAACAAAATTACAGAGTAACTATGGCATTACTTTCTCCTTCGATACGGTGCTCTAAATTTGGTTTAAATTGGCTTTTCCACAAGAAGAAAATAATAATATCCCAACAAACAATTATACGTAGCAGCTAGGTATAGCAAAGGTAGCAGTCAGTATATTATAGTAATGTGTTTTTGCTACGTAGCTGCCACATAGCAGTTCAGTTTCTTTGGTTCAGTTTCCAATTATTACATTTGCAACGTAGCAGCCATGAAGAGTAGATAATGCATTATGACTAATAGTTTAAAGTAGTTTTGTAGGTTTTGAACTGTAATTGATAAGATATTAAAAGTTTCATTTATTTTTTTCACAGATTAAGCAATGAAAAAATTCTTCTGAGGATACAAAATATATATTTTATTATTATATCTTTAAAAATTGTTATTTTTCTAATGCATTCAATCTCTGTGAAATGTAAACCCTCGTCTATGATAGAATAGAATACATTAAATATTATAATGACAGAGTTGGAGTAATATGGTGTCAACATAAAACTAGTAATTATACTTTTCCCTAAAATTATAATAAATTGATATAAAAAAATAAAAAAAAAAATAATAATTTTGTTGATATATGCAGACCTCATTTATTTGTGAGTATTATTCGTAAAATTCGTGTGTAAAGGGTACACCAGAAAATCATCGTACAGGTCCTCAATAAAGCTATGGTAGTCCGTTGGACGTAATTAACGAGAGCTTTTTAAGGAGATTTAGTTAGAGATATTTTTTAATGAAAATTTCGTTTTGTAATTTATTGAGAAATTGATTATTAGGAAATATATTGTCTAATTAATTAAGATTTAGTTCGATATCCTTATCAAAAGCTATAGTGGCGACATCTGATATATTATAGCATAACAAAATGAAATAAAATCCAAGTGTTGTATTATAATAAAGATGATTTAGAAGGTCAAAGAAAACATAGAAAAGATTATTGTAGTTGCCTATTAATGCATCTATAAATAACTAATCTCCGCTGACCGCGCCTCGCCTTATGCCGCAAGAGATTATTGTGTGAAAAGCTACATTACAAAACTGTTGAATTGAATTATTTTATTTGATATTATTTCTATGGTTGAATTATTCTAATTGTTATCAATGAAATGTTGTAATGTTGATTCATCTACGGTTTATTTCAATAATATAATTCAACGATTTAAATAACATTATAGGTACCAATGCAACTATTGATAGATTATAGAATAAATAAAACATCTATGTAGTTTATAACGGTATTGACAATTGATTATATAAAACTGATATGTACTACATTGCGTGAACTAATTAAAAATTAAGTTATCATTGATTTTTTATTGACATTGCAACTTAAAAATAACGTATTTATTTAGTAACGACATAATAACGACAGAATAGAAATGAACATGCTAACACTATAATTTCGAATAAATATAGTAATAATACGGAGTATACCGATGCGGGAAACGAGAAAAGTTTGCATGAATTTTTACTACAAAAGGGAATAAGTACTCCACTGGAAAACCTTACCAAACAAGAATTAAATGAAATTGTATGCGTATTTTTTGTAAATTTAAGGAAAACAAATGGAGAAAAATTTATGAAAAAAAGCCTTGATGGTATCCGCTATTCGATAAGTCTTATCCTTATTAATCGTATTCATGGACCTGAAGTGTATAACTTAACTAAATGTGTAGAATTTGCGAAGTCACTAGATGTTTAAAAGTCATACATAAAGTCCTTAAAGTCCGAAGGAAAAATGTTGTTCAGCATTACTCTTAGTTACCAGCAGATACCATATCCACTATTATGGGTAAGTTAGACAAAAACACACCAGTACAATTGCAACTCACTGTCTGGTTATATATTAGGATATATATCTGTAGACGGGAAAAGGAGAACATTCATACAATGACCAAAAGAACTTTTTCAATTAAGACGAACGATTCTAACAGGCGTTATTTAGTGCATACGGAAGATGAATCTACAAAAAATCACAGATTCAATTCGAAACCTGCAATTGAAGGCCGCATCTATGAACCAAATGCTGAACTGTGTCCGGTTTAGGTATATGAAAGGATGTGTGAGAAATTACATCCACTATGCGACAGACTGTGGCAAAGACCTGCAGATTCTTTTAAGGATACTGCAGACAGAACGTGGTACCAGGAAGCGGTAGTCGCAGAGATTTCATCCACGACTTCACATTGATCTCTTCGACTGGATAGAGTAAGATATCACATCGGCTTCTAGATGTTGCGCTTCTACTGGTGTCGTCGCGAATTGTCCAGTGATGAATCTTAGAGCTCTATTCTGAGCACGATCTAGATGGTCCAAAGTAGAATTGGCAGCAAAAGGCTTCCACCCAGCTTCACAGTAATCGAGAACATGTAGTAGATCAGTTTCATATGGGTCCTGCTCCAGCCTATTGACTTCTCTGAAAGAGCTCCAAGCATGCGCGGACGTGAATTAGTCTTGTCAGTGACTCTTTTGACATGCTCCTTGAAGGACAGAGCGCGGCCCAAGAAAGTGGTGTTGTGATTAATCTAGAGTCTATGGCCTGCAACAGTCACGGTATGTTCGTACTGAGCTTCATTGGTGATGCTTGTGAAACAGAAGACTTCGCCCTTTCCTGGGTTGAGAGGGAGTTTTTTTGGTGCTCCAGTTGAGGACCGCATCTACTCCCTCTTGGATGTCTCTGCAGGCTCCTGTGTTTTGTGCCAATATGGCAATTGCCATATGAGCACAAAATGTAATCAGCGCACATGCTTACTTTGATAGTCCGAGGGATAGCGAAACGGACGGAGTTGAGGAACAACGTGCACAACAGCGGGGAGGAAACAGCCCCTTGGGACACACTTAGACGGAGGTGGAATGTGTTACTGTAGCAACCATTAATGCTGACCGGTGCATGCTGATCAAAGGGGTGTCATAGTCGTAAGAGGCCTATAAACAAAATAAAGAAATCTCATGTTACATCTAAGAGACGGAAAGTGCAACTCATACGCCCGAGGAAGAAAACGAGGAAGAGAAAAAACAAGTTTAACAATATTGGACTCCAATTATGCTGATTACAGATAGTGATTGCCCCTGCACCAAGTCCCAGTTAGGTTTTTTTGATCAGCGACTAATGCAAATGGTTATGGATTAAGCATGGTCAGTGGATTAATATCAATTCCCTTAATAATAGCGTCTCTCAAGACAATGTCTCGATAGAATTCTATATTTTGGGCTCCTTCAATGAATATAATGATAGGTACCTATTTAGAGCTGACCTGCAAAGTTGTAAAACAGATAGGATGATATTAATGCCTGACAGACATGTGCTATCATTAACAATATTTTATTTAGTTTTTTCTCCGAGGTTAAACTAATTATGGGTAAAACACAGCTGGATGGAGGAGTGCAACTATATCCCTACCGTGCGATTCTCAGTAATACACTTCAATACTTCAGTTTGGAGAATGGAAGCCAACTTATTGTAAGTGGTTTTGCTAAGGATACTGTCTGCTGTTTGGATTCAGCCGGAAATAATGGTCACATTGCTCGACTGGTGAGCACTTTGAATAGTAAAACTTTTCAACTATGCGGCCCCTCTAGCTTAATATGATTACACAGAATAAATACTTTCTGAATCAATTAGAGTTCCATATTAAACACGTTGGAGCCAAATCGCATTACTGCATGATGGCTGTTGGTGGACGAATTAAAATTCTCGATGCAGTAATACATATACGATGAGTAAAAATTGCACTGCAAACATCATTTAGGAGCATGAGAGACAACTTCTTACTCATAATGCCATATATCCTGTATAGCATACAGAAATGCTCACATATACTATAGGGAAGTTTGAGTCATAATAAGGATGGTCTGTTTTGTGGACATATGCCCAAGTCGATTATTGTTAGAATGGTTGATAATAAGGCTTATAATTGAGATGTTGCGTCTAATCCCTTTATCTTTCAAAAAATCTTTAATCGCAATGAAAATTTTGATATTTCACTCGAGAAGTATGTACGCAGGCTGCTACAACCTCTATGGATTCAGTCTGACACCTGATATATTATCTCTGACAGACAATTCTCAGGCGAATCAGGAGTGTAATTTTCGATTGGAGCTTAAATTTGGTGATGTACTCGCAGGTACCATAAATGTAATAATTTTGGCGATATTTGATGGTAAAGTGGAACTTACACGACAACGTAACGTTCTCGTTGACTGCAAAGGTTAATAATGCTCACTTATAGTCGCAGGAACTCGGTCTTCTCGTCACTAAAAATTCTCAATTTTCTAAAAAAGGTTTCCTTGAAATCTCTCCCTTGAATCAACTTACATAAAATCCTAAAAATACCCCTATTGGACTTATTGTGATACCGCCAACTTACCTGGAAAACACTGGATTGATGTCGTCATTCTCGCCAATAATCGCGGAGAAGTCTTTGAATCGTTTGGATAACCGACACCGCCCCATCTACAACACTGGATGAATAAACATGAATAAACAATAAACATTGAGGTTGGCTTTCTAATAAACAATTTATCCAAATACCGTTGAGTACTATTATATATATAATAAGTGGTGCTTATTGTCTCTATTACCTATATTACGGTCTTATGCTTAATCATGGTATTTATGACATTCATAAACAATTACATAGATGTAAAAATTCTGACTCATATGTACTTGCCCATATTAAATTAACTATTATGTTATTCCATAGCTATATGAATAAATGTTTCTTCCTGTATTATGTTTGATGATAATATATAGAAATCTTTGTATGTATACATTATTTGTTTTAAAATAAATTAAAATGAGATTGATCCAATCAATTTTATGACTTTTAATAAATATTTTGGAGGTGTATAAACAATATCCAAATGGTTTTTTCAAATAATAAGCAAAATACCTTCAATATTGAAGATGTCAGACACTAAGGGATTTCATATTATTGTCCCAAGCAATGTCAACCATTGTGTTTCGGCGAAACTAATACACCCTCGAAATACTTGACTCAACTGAATACACCAGTTGACTTCACAAATTGTTGCCGATCAATGGGAAATGGGACTTGTGGAAATGTCATTTGTAAATAATATAAAAACCATTGTCAGAGAATTTATTCATATCAAGACTGCAGAAAAGGTGGAATATATTCAACTTTAATTAACAAGACTTCCATCATTTTATGTTACTAAAATCACGCCAGTTGCAGTGGGAATATACAAGGATGAAAATTCTCATACCAACTTTGCAGTGGATAACAGAATATCTGGGGATGACTGGTGGTTCGAATAGGATTTCCAGAAGAAACGGTTTCATCCTCTAGCTGCTTCAATGAATATACCATGAAAAGAATGAAAAATATGCTTAGGCTGAGTAAATACAAATCACTTATTCAATCAAGAAAAAGAATATGGATAGTGCCATATGCTTCTACATTGCATCCTGTCCGTGGAAGTAATTATCTCTACCGATTATTGATTAAACTTCTCCGCATTTTATAATTGGTGTTAAATCCAATAATACTAAAATGTAGCGGAAGAATTACTGGAAATTCAACAAAACAAAACTACAGAGTGACTATGGCATTTCTCTCTCATTTGATGGTGCATGACTGAATCGGTTTAAATGGACTTTTCTACAAGAATTAGAAAATAATAATATAGCTCTGTTGCATAAGGAACAACTGGAACTCATAGGAATTGCTGAATTTGAAATAAACAAAACTTCGATTGGCCGGACATTCGCCAGTTTTGAGGAGAGGAATTTATAGTCTCTGTCTATTGCGATGCATGGACTGAGATGATTTTTGGAGACTCACTTGTCCCACTTTTGCGTACAGTCGGCTTCCCTACCATTGCTTTCGGTGTAAACGTGGTCATTATTTACAATAATCCGATATACGTGCCGTGCATGAAGAGTTCTATCGATACTGCGGAATTAAAATATGCGATAATGCTGGACGTGTTGTACTTTTATTGAAGGTTAAACTGTTTTGATTTTGCACTTTCGCAGACGTTCATAAACAAATCATCAACAATTCCAACAGTTTATTCATGGATAATTAATAGCTATGTGTGTGTTGTGCTTATTGACTCTATTATTATCTCCTTTTTAAACTTTCTAAATATTTAATAAAAATCTAAAATGCCTTAGTTCTATTATTTTTATTAATATAATATCCTGGGAAGTTTTATATCTAAAAATATACGGTTTTGCAATAATGATCTGCATTTTTTGTGGATTGATTAATTGATAAAAAAGATTGTGAATTTTTAAAACAATTAGGTAGTAAGTTTTGATTATAAAAAATCGTATCAGAACGTGAACAGTTCACATTATAATTGTTATCATTGTTATTGTAATTCTTCTTCTCAACATTCTTCTTCTCAATTCTTCTTCTTCGTTCGGTTTGTGTTTTTTTGTACTTATTCAAAAACGGACATTTCATTAAAGCAAGCAGCACACTGGCAAAGTGAGATGGTTTCATCAAATAACTCATTTTTATTGGAGCCATATAATTATAAATTTAGAATCTATCTGATAGAAATACAAGAGTGCGATTTCATTTCACCCAGCTTCATATAAGTTAGTATTAGTTTCGTATAAACATATTAATCTCATTATTTGTATGCAATATGTGGCGGATTATAAAGAGATATATTTTACTGGTAGTATTTGTTTTTATAATTTGTGTCACTCTTATTTATTATGTTTTTACTGAAAGACAATATACTTCCGCATCCGATGATAACAGCAAAATTATCCAAATCGAAAATATGTATCCAGCCGTATACGATGATGACAGGAAAACTATGCAAATGGAAAAGTTAGATGTAAACTATCGAATTCCTAGAATTTTGCATGTTCAGTGGAAATTTGAAAACTTGACAAAATTTCATTTTGATAACTTGTTCAAATAGAAAAAATTGAACCCATCTTTGAAAATTATGTTTTGAACCGATTTAGCAATGCAAAAATTTGTTGATAATACTCTCAGTCAAGATATGAAAATTTTTTATAAAAAATCCCCCAAAAAAATCTTCAAAGTGGATATGAAAAGATACTTTTTTTATATCATTATGGTGGTATTTATGCCGATATGGATGTAGAACCACTAAAAAGTGTGGAACCAATTCTGGATTATCACAATTGTATAATCGCTAGAGAACCAGAACCATTCAGTATAACCATAAGGTTAAGAACGACATTATTAGCAGCAAATATGCTCATGATGTCTCGTCCAAATCACCCTTACTGGCTAATACTTATTGATCTAATAAGGAACACACCGGAAGCTCATCCTGTTATTTGGACAGGCCCATCCGCGGTAACTAATGCTCTAAGAAAATTTCATCCATTGAATCATTTTCAACCTCGACAATTTTGTGGGTTCTTGGCTCCATCTTTGTATTTCTATCCTCCTATAAAAAAACTTGGTGATAAACTACACCTTTATGGTATGAAGCTAAGATGTCGTCAATTGTTGAAAAAGAAATTCCTCCCATTTGAACGAAGATATACTGTAATGTATTTCTGAAAGAAGGGAGATTGGACTTTTCGGATTCGTATAAACATCCTCGTTACTTTAATAAATCTTTCACAAAACATCACATGACTGGAACTTGGTTTTCAAAATTTCATATTCGATTAAGAAAAATGTATTCTTCCGTTTTTCGTATACCTAATGTAGTTATTTATGGAGTGAACAAAACTGTACCTATCAACTCTAGGATAGAGGAAAGTCATTTAGATGCTTTTAAAAGGGAGAAGAAGTTGATATACGGTAAAGTATAAATTATGTTTATGTTATACACTAGTTTTTTTATAATGTAACACGTTAGTTTAGTTAATTCATAGAAATATAGACGCTGTTTTGTACACAGACTAAAACTAACACGTCTATTTCTATTAGTTAATGCTATAGGCTAATTTTTTAAATGTTATACGCTTGTTTTGTTTTATACGCATACTTATTCTCACACATTCTCATCTCATGACAACAATTTAAACTTTCATACATTCAAAACAATAAATTCCAATCAATTATATTTTTAGTCGTTCATATACGATTTTGTATATTTATTTAATATTATTTATTTATTTAATTTTATTTTGTCCATTTATTGTAATATTACGAATAATTTTAATTTAAATAATCAATTGTATTCATTAAATTTGTGTTTGGTCATTTTATACTACTGTAAGTAATATAGAAAATTATAAATTAAATATTTTTATTGAAATTAAACGATACTATAATATATGCAAATTGAAATTACGTGATGGAAATGTAAGGCTAATATAAAAAATTTATATACGCAAAATTAATTTCATAAAGTGCGAAGAAATATACAATTGCAATTATTTCGTATATTAATTTTAAATTTGGTCGACGAGTGATCGATCACCTCACTTTCAAAATTCCAGGAGAAGCCTCAGGACTTTGATGGGAACAGAATTACCCAGTATTAAATTGCATGCCGGGTAACATACAAAATAATCGCTAATATAAAATGGTTTTTAATTAGACAACTGGAAATTTTCCAATAAATCCAAACGTGTTTTCCGATGACAAGTATATGTGGCATCAGACATGTTGATCCTAGTATATATTTAGACCCCATAAGTGGACACAGGTTCTATGGTCAGATGATGACAATACATAATATTGAGATTTTTGTTAGTTAGTTACAGTTGTTCTGAACTTTTGTAATATAGACTGTACAATTTGGGAGAATTATTACCGAAAACAATTTTTTGTATGAAAAAAATTCACTTGTAATTACATTTTTTAAAAAATTATGAAAATTTATTTCAAAAAATATGCTAAAGCGTGATATTATTATTTTATTTACATTCAATATTCAGTGTGAAAAAATATCGATGTTTTCTAATTATCTATATGGCGTAATATTTTACCACCTTCGATTTGTCCACCAAGATGTCTCTTTAAGTATACCTACATAGGCGTAATTCTGAGTATAAAAACTTTTGAAGAGTAACTATTGAAATTCCAAAATGTATCATATACAAGGTTTTGTGATTTTAATAGGCAGATTCCAAGAAGACTTCAGAATAATGAGTTTAGTCTACACATTGTTAGAACTGTGGGTGTTACAATAATTTGTCATTTGTGGAATATTTGATTATATAGTGAAGAGAGTGAAACTATAGCCTCAGGATTGTTTTGTGAGAAACAAAGGTGAAAGGTTTTTCTTTAAGTACCGTCAATTTATTAGATCTTCGAAGCGTTTTTGGCAGGAATCGGGGGTGAAATTAATTTATTACAAATCATTTAATAATATCTTTAGAGTATAATTTTAGTATTCACTGCACATATCTGCACTCAACTCGTCTATTATAACTTTCTTTATGGTGACATTAATTATTAACTAGGTATCAATGCTGAAAATAAGAAGAAACGAAAAAATGCAATAGAATCTACGAAGTTCGGGTGTTATAATCTACATTAATTATAGATTCCAAATGATAGGTTGACCCATTTTTCAATTAAAAAATCCTACAATGTCGCATTTTTAAGCGGTTTAGCCGGATACAACAATTTAGAATTAAAAGAAGAGATAGATGCTTGTATAGTGTAAGAGGCCACACATTTTCTATTAATAAGTAACGATCGATAGGTTGATACAATATTAAAATTTATATATTTTCTAATGTATGATATTTTTTTTTAATGTTCATACCAAAATAACAATAAAATCTTAGTAAAATTTTAAAGTGTGCGCGTTACATGTAAATATTTACATAAATCAATATTTGGGTCAAAAGAAGATTTTAAAGTCAAATGGAAAGTTTGATAGATCACAATACATTTTCTTTCGAAAGTGTAAAACCGATTTATAGACATTGAATTCCGATTAAACTATTCGTAACAAAATTATTTGAACTAATTTTATTTCAAGAGCCCAGTAATTATGATAAAATATGTTATCATTAATAACAGAAAAAGTTTTTTAAAATAAAACGTGGAACACGCACATAATTATTTATACTCTGCTAACTTGTCAAAAATTAAAACATCTTAACATTAAGTTTAAAAATATAAAATACATCACATCAAATGATTGAAGGAAATGCTCTGTGGGATGACAATTTTGAATTAAAACAAAAAACTAACAATATCCAAAAATAAGTTCAATTTGGCTGTACAAAAGTAAATAATAAGTTGATTCATAATTTATATCACCATGGGAGTGTAAGATGAGTTGGTGGTTGGATAACAATCGACTTGATGAGATTTATCAAGAGTGGCTTCGACCGACTGTCCAAGAACACGTCCCATCACCGTAATTCTGCAATAATTAAAATTAAAAAAAAATATTTTAAAAGTAATTTCAGCATTTTCCTCAAAAAACGTTTTTATAGGTAAATTGGACACGATGTATTTTGTATGTATGTTGGGTTCCTTTGTATGCATGTTGGGTTACTTTGTATACCTATATATGTTGGGTTAAAAATAAGGTTACTCCGGAGCAGTGTTAGAATATAAAATGATGATTTAAATTCAATGAAGCACAACTGCTCAAATAACAATTTACAATGCCGAAGATAAAACTTCCTAATAGCAAAGTAATGTGAGACAGGAATTTGTTTAACAGCAAACTATCAAGAAGCCAAGGATACGTAGCTAGATTCGAACCGCAGACCTACTAGATTGTAGGCCAACATGTTACCACTATGCTACGCTCCCTTCTAAAACTTCAGCGGATAGTAAGCATTATTAAGTCTTACATCTTCACAGCAACACTGGATTGTGACACTACTGTATTTTGGGTTACTGTGTACGTATGTTGGGTTACTTTGTACGTATGTTGGGTTATACTTTTTATGTATGTTGGGTTACTTTAGAGTTAATTAGAGTTATAAATAATAATTTAGTTAAATAACATTATTTAAATATACATATTTATGTCTCTAAAATTAATCAACAAGACTTTTTTATAAAACAATTATGGAAATGCTCTTAACTGTATGTTGTTACAATGTTAAATGATTCACACTGTTTACAGGTTAATATTGTATGCCATAAATATACAAATGTAGTTTATAGCATAGGTACACGGTCTAATATACTGCGTATAATATGATAATTTTATGGCACCCATGTGTGTGATTAACCAGCCATCTGTTTCACTGATATAAGCGGAGTTGGGTCATTTGCACAGATTTCATACATACACAACGTGATATAATTAGTGTGTTGTGAACTTTGACCTATGTAAGTACTTTGATTTTCATACGATGTTATCAAAAATGTTATGATAACATTCAAACAACTGTTTCTTCATTGCAAAGACAAAACTGATTTTGTTTAAATGTCATTCATATAAAAATAATATATACTCACGTAAATTCAATTGCTATTTGGTGAATATTTGCTTCGTGAAATTTACACATGAATCTGAAAGATGAGGGTTCTAAATATTTCAATATTTTACACGATTTTAGTATTTAAAATATATTATGAAAATACCTTACATTTCATATTATATTTGCAGACAATAATCCATGCAATTGTATTGAATTCATAACCAGTGCTTAACTTTACTACATGAAAAAAATCTACTGACTAAATCTACAAACTATCACAAATGAAAAATCTCTTTTAGTTATAAACATTATATGAAATAAATATAGAACAAATTGCCTTTAAGCCTAATTTTAAGCCAATTGGTAACATCTGAATGGACAGTTTCGGCTACATAAAGCAACTAACCAGCATGCAAACACTCACACAATGTCCGAAAGATCTTCCTCTGATATTGTGTAGTTAGCTTTGAACGAAAGAGTCTCTGTGGATTGAAGAGGTACCATTACCGACGTGTTGTAGGTGTATCTTTCAAGGACATAGTTTTGAAGGCGCGTCATTGCATCCACTTTGATCGATTCGACATAGAGATTCACATAATTGAGATTGGTGACGTTAAAGTGGTTCTGAGTGGTGGAAGAGGAGGTGAATTACTGTCAAGATTATATATTCTAACTAACAAATGTTTTAGCAATCCGATACGTGTCGCGATTAATTGTGTAAAACACGAAAATTTAACTTATACATTAATAATTTGAAAATTAAAAGTTTGGACGTCCATTATTTTGCATGTTAGCTAATTAAGGAGAGAAAAATGAAATTCCTCCTAAAGTATCAAATTGACAAAAATTTTACCTAAAATTACAACCCAAATTTACACTGCACTTCTAACTGACTGATGGCTGCTCAATTATTCGAAAAATATAAGGATAGGGGAGCCTAAAAATTTTGATTATAGTAAAAACTCTTTTTTAAGAGAATCTGAATTTTTCTTTTAAATTATATGTATACTGAAATCAATGCGTATTTCAAACTAAAATACAAAAATAAAGCTTTTATAAAATTGTAGTTACTATTTCTATATAATAAAATAATGACGTTGTGGAATTTGAACAATTTCTTGTATTTCAATTCTAACAATTAACTAAAAAAGTATGACTTCTACATTCAACAAAATAGTTCTTAAAATTTTGTATTCATTGATATTCAAGATATTCAATGTTCAAAACTTCAATAATTTGCTTGTGAGAACTCACTTCCAGAGCCAGAAAAACAAATTGTTTGGCATCGTCAACAACGGCATAGTAGGGATGAATCTTAAAGTTTTCGCTAGATAGTTTTATAGATCTTGGAGTGAGGAAGAAGAGAAGAAGACCAAAGAAGATGAGACAAACTGTAACTGAGGCCAGGATCTTGAGTGTGGTTCGTCGTGGACGAAGACGCTTGTCTGAGAGGGGGATCAACGCGATGTACTCCTCTTTGGAGTCTTTTCAGCAGAGTAGAAGAAAAGCAAAGCATGTGAAAGATTAGTTTTTAATTGTTATCAATTTAAAAAATATAAATACAATCATCCAAGTTCGTCCGTTTATACAAAATTATACAACTCTTGAATATGCAGGCAGAGTTATTTCTAGTAATCGAAGAACTGTTCTATGTATTTGTTGTAGACAGGCCAAATATTACATCTAAGCTAGAATAGGCATTGCTAAAAATACAATTTTGATTATGTTTGTTGTAAATTATGGATACCAATAGCATTTTATAATTTTTGTTATTTAGTTGTTTACTATATAATATGACTTCATAAAATTGTTTAGTTCAATTAGAAATCTTTTTTAAAAATTTCTGTGCAACATGCTTTCGAGATTTGAGAAACACTTTTCCTGCTCAATCCGACTTATCCAGATCTCAATTAGTGGATAAAGCACTCATTGTCAATTTCATTTTGATTGTGAATATATAAATATCGGCTAAAGTGGGTTAGCTCAAACCTTAAAATAAATGAAATAAAAAATTAAAGTTAGCTCAATTTCATTTAAAAATTATTTGTGTTTAAGAACTAACAACAAAACTTCAAGGAAAGAAAAACTATATTAACAATTTGTAATCTGTATATAAACATTTTGTAGTTGCACTATATGGCAATATTTCAAAATTCAGAATGCTTCGTAGGCATTGCACGATTTAATAAATCGTCTAATGTATAATTATCACTTTAAAAACAAAATAAAAACTTTGATTTTAGTTTCAAAGTTTCCATCATTACAATAACCCAATGTGTAATTATTTTGAACACAGCCAGTTAATGTCCACAATATAATGAGTTTACGAAAGGAAAAATACTTCATAGGTATTGATTTAATGGATCGCCTATGATGTAGTCATTTTATAACTTAAATTATTATGTTAACTTATTTATTTATTATCACGGAAATATTATGAAATTTGAGATCTAAATTTTTATGTTTTTCCTTAATAAAACTTTCAAGATTTTAAGTACAACGCACATGAATAATATATGATAAAAATTTAACAAAATAATTAACTTTGTAATGCTTTGACCGATTAACGTAATTTTTAACACAATATTTATATTGTGAAATTATATATTTTAGGTTTCGTGATTATTGCTTAAATATTTCTAGAGTTGCAGACTTTCAAAAACTTCCCCTTTTCAGGTATCCATTAATTTATATATAATAATACAACATTTTACATATAAAGAGAAAGTGACAGAATCCATGCTAAAATTAGCAGATTTTCATTCAGAGGGTCTCTAATTTTATTTTAGTTGTATAATATATTGAATCCGGCTATCCAGACAATTGTATATAATAGTATATAGTTTATGACAAACCTTTGTTTTCATTAGATTTAGTGTACTGTTATATTTTAGATAAGAAATTTTCTCACCATATAACACTCAAATGTCCATTATATAATCTTGGCAATAAAATCTATATCTGCTTTCCATTTTATACAATTACAAATTGGACAACTTATATTTTAGAGACACATAAAAAACGTTGAATGTAATTTGAAACCGCAGCCTATAATTTGTATAGTCTAAGTTATTTCTTATAACTGAGATTTTACATAGCCGTTTCTAATCTATAGGACAACTTTAAAATCTGTAAACAGACATAAATGGTTAATAGCAAAGTGAAAAATGGCCATTATATATTTATATATATATATATCAGGGATGGTCCACCACTTGTCACAACTTGACACATTCAATTTTTCATCCATAATATCTATATCTTTCAGATTAACTGACAATATTACAATAATTTAAGGAAGTGTTTTCTAAAATTCAAAATTATAGTCATACAGATATCAAATCGATTTTAGTGGTTGCTAAGAATCATTATTATATTAATAATTCCAGGACTTTCCTGCGCAATAAAAAGCCTGGTTAGTCCTAATCAGCACAATATGGTCATCATGGATTCTCAAATTCACATCAAAGTGGTTCTGCGATCTTAAGCAATTAATCCAACCAGGGATGGTTCATCATTTTGTAACAAAAATAACAGATAGGTTTTTTTTCATACAACACTACTTAAGTATTGTTTTTTGTCAAACATATTGTCTAATTAAAATCAATGAATTAAGATTTTATTAAAGATCAACATTAATGATATTATCAAATGAAATGATAGAATTATAAAGCATCAGCCTTGCACAAAAGTGTATTTAATTAATTTAGCATTTTACAGAATGTAAATACTATGTTCAAGTAAAAGTGTATAATAAAAAAGACAAGGAGTTACTAAGATTTTGTTACTAAGATATTTTAAATTTTACAAAATAAATTTGTATTAAATTTTTTGTTCTAAAGAACATAGCTTTTACACATAAAAATAATTTTTTGTAAAAATCTGATTTTGACACATGAAATTTGATTTTGACATATTTTTCTACCAACTCCTAAATGACACATTTTGACACACCAGACCATCCCTATATATATGTAATATATTAAATAAATATTTTACCATTGAGAAATTCATATGCTGATACAAGGCTATAATTTTCGTTTTAGAAATTAGGATTGCATTTTTATATTGTTTTTCTTGGTAGAATAGAAATATCTCAATCGATCTATTGAGGAAGGAAAAATATATTCTATGTATTGTCATTCATCAATGCAATATTTTCACATAATTCTATTTTCGGTATTAAGTAGACTTTGATTGCCTGATATTTTCTGCCCTTTCCTATACAAGAAATTGTCGCAAGTATTTGTTGTCTTTTCTGTCTTCATATATTGTCATAATTATACCATAATATTTTTTATTATTTTCTGCTTAATTTAAATAATAATATATAGTATAACATCAACTATTATGTAAAATAATAATTTAACATTTCCTGTCATTCAGAAAAAAGTGTAAGTTTGACAATATTTTATCAGATACTTTTACATAATTGACAAAATTGTGAAATCTTAAGATACATTAGCAGATAGATCATACTTCAGCTGCAAAAAATTGGATAAATTGTACATCCTCAAAATGGGCACACTATTTGATTGGGATATCAAAATAAGGGTGTATTGGCAATAAATGAATAACCAAATGATAGCATAATAGAAAACTAGCTTGCTTTATTGCTTTTGTTTCTTATATTTCAGTTCAGAATATGTTTTCAGTCTGTTCTAAATTTTAATATTTGTATATATATATACTATATACATGGTGGTCAAAAAGTAATCCACAATTTCTTCTATCTATAAAATCTATGGTTTTATATTTGATATCTACATAAAAATTAATTAACAGTAAATTATTGATCATTATGAATAGATTTCAAACTTGAATTTCAAATTTTGTCTGCTGTTTGCTATCTGCTTTGCAAATTGCAATCATGGCTGCTGTATGGTTAACATTAAATGAAAGAATTGCTGCAGTTAAGCATAATTATCAACATGGAAGTAATGCAAGTGCAACTGCAATTAACATTTCCGAATTATTTAATCATCCACAGCCCAGTCATTCTTCCATTATCCACTTAGTCCACAAATTTGAAGCAACAGGGTCCATAGAAGACAGCATGAAATTTGGTCATCCAAGTCTATAAAAGAAAGATGCTGACTTTCAAGGTGCTATCACAAATGCAATTGATCCATGTACTCTGACTTCCTCTAGACGAATTGTTTCCCAACTGAAGGGTCCTCAAGGTAATGCCATCAAATACTGTATTCTATCTCATACCACTGTGTTGAAAACATTAAAACTGATGGGACTAAAACCTTATATCCCTCGTTTAATTCACACTTTGCATGAAGACGATTTTGACAGGTGCATTGAGTTTTGTGAGATTTTTTTGATCTGATTAATAGTGATTCCAATGTCATACACTGTGAATTGTGGTCTGATGAGGCTGTTTTTAAGCTTAATGGCCACATTAATGGACTCAACTGCATTTATTGGACTTCCAAAAACCACCACCAGATCTTAGAGAAGGAGGCTAACCTTCCAGGTGTATCTGTTTGGTGTGGGGTGCATTTAGGAGGGATGATTGGTCCCTATTTCTTCGATACAACAGTGTCTGGTGAAAGCTATCTCACTTGACTATGCTGAGGGAATGGTTGTGGCCCATAATTTGAAGGAATCACTTCATATTCCAACTAGATGGTGCACCCCCACATTTTGCTCATGTAGTGTGTGAGTGGCTAAATAATCATTTCAAGGATGCCTGGATCAGTAGACAAGGTTGGGTGGAGTAGCCCCCACGCTCGCCTGACATATTTCCAGCTTATAAACTTCATTTTATCTTAAATAATTTTGAAAAAAATATTATTCTATGTTTTTAAAATCAATTCATAGCTTGCTTCTTTTATCAAATAAAAATATGGTATAATATATGTTGCATCTGGTTGATGAGTGCATTGATTGGTTCACAATTAATATTTTTGTATTAAAAATACATACCATTTGTGAACCATACATATGGTTGAAATAACCAGGATTTATTGTATGGTTTGTGTACATGTTGTTTGTTTCACTGGAGCATCCTTTAGGACTTGGTTTGACTCATCATAACTCTCCAGTTCTCTCTAAGCTGGCAATTGATCCAGGTGGACTAGTCAGTGATGTTGAAGTTTGTGTTGATGAAGTCTTGTTGGCAGTTTCTGATCCAGGTTTGTTTAGGGTTGCCTCCTGGTGCTTTGTAGAAGTTGTTGTTGTGAAAGTTGATGGCTTGTTTGATTGGAGCTTCTCCCAGTAGGCATGTAAGATATCCTGCCCAGCTGATCTGCTGTGTTTTATTTTTGTGGACCAGTCATTATGCTTTGTGATTTTTTGAGGTCATCATTTGAGATGGTTTTGGGCCATTGGATGTGGAGGACCCTGCAAAGAAGTCTGCATTGAAAGGAGTTTATTTTATTTTCATGAGATTTGGTGATGGTCTATATTTCTGAGTTGTAGAGGAATATGGATTTAATAAAGCTGTTGAAAGCTCTAATTTTGGTTTTGTGGCTGACTTTTTTGTTTTTGAAGATGTTTTTGGTCATGGCTATATTGATGAGGATTTTTCTGTGATTGATTTCAGTTTCTGTATCTAAGTAGGAAACTAGATATTTGCATTTTTCCAGTTGCTTGGATATTTTTTTGTATAGTGGGTATTGTTTGTTTGATGTGGTCAATTTCCTGTTTGTTGTTGCTTATCCAGGTTATGTTGTCAGCATATTTCATGTTAATTTTGAATGTGATATTAGTAGCATAGTCATGTCAGTTCTATAGCTGCAGTTTTGATGTAGTAGTAGGTGTAGTCTGGTAAGCAGGGTGGGAGTGAAGTTTGTATTTTGTTGTCTTCATCTTGTTAGAGCAATTTGGTGAGGTAGAGGGTAAGCAGAACAGGACTGAGGCAGTCTCTTTGTGGTATTTCTATGTTTATGCAAAATTCATTGCTGTATTCATTTTTACATCAATTACTCTGACATTCATTTCCTGAATGAGAGCCCAGACTGTATTATAATCATCTGTTTTCAGAATATTTTTTAGATCATTGAGAAGGATGTTTTTGTCATCTGTGTCAAAGTCTTTTGAGCAAATTGTAGTATGTAAAATTATTTAAAAATACAATTTTTTCATCAGCATAACAAGAGTATTAAAAGACCTTTGAATAATTAATTAGTGCAGCTTGAATTTTATGAAAACAAAACTGTCATTGATAACTGATTACATAGAAATAAAATTCTCCAACTGTATATGCACAACCATATGGTTTGCAAATTATGAATTCTGCAACAGCATTTTTGTTCATGTATAATATATTTAAGAAAAATAAAGTATATACGGTTTACAAACCATAATAACAGTTGGATACAAAAATATTATTCCCAAACTGTTCATACAGTTTAAGTTCTATATGAATTTACCAACTAGATGCAACACAAATTAGATATGAATAACCATATTAAAGACTAAATAAAATTACCTTTAGGAATTTGACCAGCTCCTTTACAAGTTGGACATGTCACATGTGGCATAATTTGTTGATACTGCATTTGTCTTACAGTATTTAAAGAATGATTTCCACTTTTTGACATATCAATAATATTTTACTAAAAACTAAATCTTTGAAAACTAGTATTAAACAATAAAATAAATATTATAGTTTATTTAAACAATAATGTATATTGATGTCGTTCAATCTAATGATGGTTGCATGTGAACATTGATTTATATTATTTTTTATCTAGAACAGCAAACTGATCAAAATAACGTCCAGAGAGTATCTCAATTAGACACGGCATTTGTTTTGTTTTAAAAGAAGGTATTCAATCGATATTATTTATTTAATTGTCTTTTGATCATTATATATTGATTAAATACCACCTTTTAAATGAAACTAATACCTTATATGATAGAAATGCATTAAAACTTCCATGAATTTCCTATTGATTATCAATATAACCTTCACGAACGTTTATTACTATTGAATATTGGTCAGTTTGACAGTATATGAAAGTATAATAGGCTATAAGTCTTCAATATGAACAAAAATTAGAAAAAAAATAAAAGTTTATTATTTTTTCTCTATAACAAATTTTTCTAATA
>JAUZNC010029992.1:43722-62627 GCA_034780395.1 Vannuccia rotundouncinata | reverse complement strand
CTCAATGTTTTAACTATGCTTCTGTAGTGTTTATACGGCTATATTGTTGTCTCTCAATGTTATAACTATGCTTCTGTCGTGTTTATACGGCTATACTGTTGTTTCTCAATGTTATAACTATGTTTCTGTAGTGTTTATACGGCTATACTGTTGTCTCTCAATGTTATAAACTATGCTTCTGTAGTGTTTATTTGGCTATACTGATGTCTGTCAATGTTACAACTATGTTTCTGTACTACTTTTTCGTACACTGTTGTCTCTCAATGTTATAACTATGCTTCTGTTAGTTTTTATACGACTATGCTGTTGTCTCTTAATGTTATAACTATGCTTCTGTAGTATTTATACAGCTATATTATTGTCTCTCAATGTTATAACTATGCTTCTGTAGTATTTATACAGCTATACTATTGTCTCTCAATGTTATAATTATGCTTCTGTAGTGTTTATTTGGCTATGCTGTTGTCTCTCAATGTAACATCTATGCATCTATACAATTCATTCGGCTATACTGTTGCTTCCAAATATTTTAATTATTACTAAGTGGTGTTTACACAGCTAATAGTGTTGTCTTTGACAAATACAATATTTTATTTAGATTTTATTATAGTTTGGATTATATATTTGCAGTTTTTTAAGATTTGGTAATAGGCATAATATGTAATTTGAAGTAAAAAGAATTACAAAATTGTTCTTTGTACATACAGTAAGGTTAAAATTAGTTGAATAAAAAAATAAAAGGAGCAAGTATATTTTTAATTGTGTTTTAATAAATGGAAACTAACGCCGTATTAAGTTACACACATTTAAAATATCGTATCATATTTTTGTCTCCTACAAGTTTTAAGTTTATCCGACCGAAATTTAAATTTTTTAAAAATATTATTTTAAAATTATTTTTTTCTAAATATAAACTATATATAATTTAATATTTTTTTGCTTAGGATAAGTTTGTCCTTTAATTTCCTTTTAATATTATCTAAGAGATGTCAACTCAAATTTTTCTGTTGTCTAATGATTTCGCATTATTATAAATATAATTAAGTGAATTTGAATATATAGTTGCAATTGCTAACCCTTTGTGCATTTGATAGCGACGACCTTTTCACTTTCACATGGGACTCCATTCAAAGACCCGTAAGAGACACAATCACTAAGCATTGTTTCGTTTCCATAGCAGCGACCAACTCGAACTAGATGCTTCCTTTCAGAAAGAATAGTTTCTCCATCGATGCTGACCTTTTTAAAAGAGGATGAAAAATGACTACGTTCTATAAAAATTGACACATTGAGATTTTTTCGTTAAACTAAAAAAAGCGATAATGAAGAAAAAAATGTTCTATTTTTATTTAATTTATTTGTTCCCATGTAAATTCTTCCAGAAAAAATATCAGAATTAATAAAATATATTTTAATAAATGAAGTCACTAAAATAATAAAAATAAGTTGAAATATAATATAAATTAAAAAAACCTTAAAATTTAACTAATTATTTTACTCCAGTAACATTTTATACAGAATGTTTTTAATTATATATTTATTTTGCACTTAAAATTTTTTTTTAAATAAATCAAATAACACACCGTTCAATTAAGGTAGGAAAAAATTGAAGAATAATATTATCGTTGATTTAGAAAAAGTTTATAAGCTTTATCGAATATAAAGAAGATAGTATTGCATGCATTGTCAGAGATTCGAGATCAAATAAAGCAATGACCTATTAGTGAATAATTCATAATTAAACTGTTGATTGAAGATGAACTGATTTCAATGGAAGTATAATTAACATTTTGTTTAAAAGAATTAACAAGACTGAATATTCTTTAGTATGTGACGTCATTGTTTTAAAAACAGATTTACATATTAATAATATACGATTGAAATAGTACAACTAGAATTATAAAGGAACAAAATAGTTATATAACCGATATTTACAGAGCTTAAACAGCAAATAAATGCTGTAATTATATAGTTTGTGAGTTATGATTAAAAATTCGACATTCTTTGTCAGTGAAATAAAAGGAAGCTTACTTCGGAAAAGACTTGTCCGAAACCTCGTCCCAGTTGACGACAGGCTACATTGGCTTCAGCTGCACGGAAGTCATCGGGACAGATGCCCCCCTCGTTGCCTTTAATGTTTACAATCAGAAGGCCGGTTCCATTGACTTCTTGACGTTGAAAACGAAGTGTATAAGCCACCTAAAAACACAAGTTGATGGTGATAATTCAAGTGATTGAAAATTTGACAACCTTAAACACTTAAACTTCGTGCTTTTTGCTCAAGAGGATACGATAAAGTTTATTACATATATATATACAATCAACAAATTCGATTTGAAAGCTTCGAAAGAAAAGGAAAACCCAAAATCAAGAAATCCACTGGATATAATTCACTTGATAAGGACCTCTTTTAGAGGCTTTCATTATCTTGAAAAAGGATAAAATATTTATTCTTCTTTGGATTCTAAAAGATTAAATCATATCAAATTGGATTGTTCAATGAGTAAACAGTTATGAAAATGACAAAAATTTTACAACAACTAAATGATAAAACTCGACAAGAAATGTAAATTTCCATTTTTAACATATATAAAAAATAACGTAAGCGATCGCTGCCCACCTTTGTCAATTTTTCTAACTTTGATCGGCTGAGCTGAACTCCTAAAAGATTCCAGCTTGGGTTAACCTTGACCGGTGGAGGTTTCAGCTTGCACTCAACCCCGGCCGCCTCTCCTAATTCACAGTTATGCCGTCCCCAGGCGGGAAAACGACACTTATTTATGCGATCTTCAAGGCCCGTGCATTGGACATCATCCATTAGGTAATAAGCTTTGTGGAAAGAATAGGATACGTTACAAATAGCGACATTGGGAATCAACAATATTTTTGAAATCAAAGTTTTAGAATAGGTTTCATATTACATTAAACAAAAAAATAGATTTCGTTGAATCGATATTAAATTATTGATTATCAAGGATATATGAAGATGCTCGTATAGAGTGTTCATAATGTCAGTTCATTTGAAGGCTTTCCCTGAAAACCAACCGACTTGAACTCCACTTGCTCCATATCCAATCAAGGAAAGATCAAAAAAGCGTTTGACATTATAAAAATGTTGTTACTTGCAGAAAGAAATTAATTGTATTTGGACAATTTAATTGAATATCGTTAATCACCTTCCTAGTTTTAAAATAAGAAAGCATACAACTGTTGACCCTTAACATGGAATGGAGGGGGCTGAAATAACTAAATAAACACTCAACAAAAATTTCGGAGCAAAACGACAGTTTACATTTTACATTAAATAACAAAACGATAATGTCAATTTCGTAACATTATATAATTAAATGAAAACAAACCAAGATTTTCCATAAATGTACTTGCATTCATAATCCGACCTCCTAAGATGATCAACATTGCAATATTGATGGTTAAAAATGGAGAGAAAGTCTGAATTGATATGTAGATTGTAAAATGTATTGTTATACCTCTATAATGTAAAATCTAATTTAAATCTAAAATATAATAATAAATGTTAATTTTATACGTTTGTGTTATTCATTATATTATAATCAGAAACTAGTAACTATTGTGACTAGTTTAGTGTTTTATCTATGGTTACGTCATCGAAGTTATTTTACAGACTTTTGACTTCCTCTAAAATACAATACAACTTAAATATATCAATCCTGATAATTTATATTCTCCCCATCGAAAATAAATGCGGTCTGATCCTAAATCTATGACTAATTCTCTGGTAGCCAATGCACGATTTCATAATATTGAATTATTTGAGAATTCAAATAAATTTTCATATTCATTAATTAAAGTAAAAATTTGTGTTTATCATGTTTTTTTCAGAACAGTTTCCATTAAAGGAATGTATAATTTTAGATAATGTTTGCAAAGTTTAGCAAAGTTTATTTATCCTACTTTCATTGAAACCATAGATGTATGCAAAGGATAAAGATTATTGAACAGAAAGTAGTTTCCCAATTCTTTATATTTTCACTCAACTTAGAAATATGATCAAATAAATTTCTTTCAAAATGTTTTGTTTTGTAGAAAATCATTGACAAGGCATTTACAGTACATTTAGATGTAATTATTAAGTTTTCACATATTTTAGAAGCGAATAAAGTATCCAATCTTTTCATGTATGCATAGTTTGCACGCATGAAATGTCATTTCAATTTTTTAATGTGTTATACTTCCAAGGACAATGAATGTTACCCATTTACTAATTAGAATTGACAACAAAGGCGATCTTTTGTATATAGAGTCAAATTTGGCTTGCATTTAAAAGCAATAATCATGTGAAAAACGTCAGAAGTTTAGCAAATATAAATTAAAAAGAATGACAAAAACCAAACTGTAAATTATTTAATTTGAAATAGTTTTAGTATTTCCTATCTATTTTGTGTATTCTGTCCAATAACAATTTTATCTTTTGAATTAATTATTTTTTATATTTTTCAAAAAGTTTAATTAAACATTGAAAACACATTTAATTAATTCGGTTTTATATAATAATTCTAAACATATCTAAAAAAAGTAAAATATTATTTTAGAGATAATTACAGGAAAATATACATACGGTCGCACCATATCATGTTACAGTCTTCAGATTATAATTAAGATAGCTTATGATTAAAGAAAGTACATAAGAAATTGATTTGTTATGCCAATTAGTACTTGAATATAATACGTTAGTTAAGCTTGTTATATAATTTAACATAACCCACAATATTAATCTATTCTTGAACATTGAAAAAATATTTCACACTTCTAATTTACCAAAAAAAAGGTTAATTTTAACATCAAAGTTCACAACTCAATTTTATCAAGTCTCCAAAAAACTTTGATATATTCGTCACTTGGGGAGAAATCAGACAAATGTTTTTGCTGAAATTCTCTATTGATTCGCTAACAATTCGCAATTTTATGATTTATTTGAATGAGCAAATGGAACAACTTGCCACAGACATTTAAAATTCGTGTAATCAACACGCATAAACAAATTTTGTAAAAATTCACGATATATCCATGTGTTCAATTATTTTTAATGTTATAGTTATTTGTTCAACACTTTAAACAATTTAAAAATCCTTCTTTAGAAAATTTTTCTATCTTACTGGTATAATTAATAAAATATATAAAAGAAAAGATATTTCTATATTAAAGTTGATATAAAAAGAATATCTTTTGTATTCGAAATCTTCCATCAGTGAAGCATTTATTAACTTTCATCTCTCTGAAAACAGTGGATCGATTAGAGTGAATAAATTGTCTTATGCCATTCAGAATATTGACAATAATTTATATTTTCTCTTTCATAATTGTCTTTTATGGCTTCTCAAGTTTTTAAGTTGGATAGCCATTATACGTTGCCAATCGTATACGTCATGACTAAATTAATATATTTCAATCTCCACTTCAAACATTTTCTCTCAATATTTCCTTATGTACAAATAGCTACAGTACCTAGACTTGCTTAAAGTCCGTCTATAAGGAAGGCATCTGCGATTTTCAATAAGAACCGTAATAAGTAATTTAAGTGAAAGATTTTTCCAAGGGAAGTTCGTATATTTTATGTCTTAATAGTAATTATCTAATTGTCCTTACATTCAGATATCAAGCTCTGGTTTCATATATATCTTTTATTCAATATTGCTTATTCAATATTCATTAGAAAACTTTTAAATATAAAAAGTTCATAAAACCGGTTCACAAAATAGTTTAAGAAATATTTATACAAAGAGTAAAATGACATATTACGTAAAATACACCAGATGGATTATATTATGCGATTGTCATATACATAAATAGGTAAACTAGAAGAAACTATGTATACTTTTATCACCATCAACGATTAAAATTTATTTATTCAAAATATTTCGCAATAATTCAAATTTCCTCGAGTAGCGTCTTCTGAAATTGAAACTTATTATAGCTGCTGGCATGCATTTTTTGTAATTTAATCGTATTATTCTTTCATCTATAAATTTTGAACGATTTTGATAAAATATTTGAAATATTCAATAGATTGAAATAGATCATGGGGAGAAGAGGAGAATTGTGATATGTTTATGCAAAAAGCCGTTGTTACGGGCCTCAATTTTGCATAGCGACTTTTGCATAGCGTTTTACAGCTACCAGTTACAAATCAATTTTGTTATCATAGTTCTTGTAAAACACGATGTTCAAATATAATTTCCAACAAACGTGTGAATTTATTCAAAATCTTTAGATATTTAATTTTTATGGTTCTAAAAATATAAACGAATCCCGAATACGATCTAAAATTGTATTCAATAACGGTTGTCAACGAAAATAAAAACCACTACAAAACAACATTGTTGCTTTTTTGTCTGTGAATTGATTATGTGTTAAAGAAATAAAAATATTTTGAATGGGATTGTATTATTTTATGAATAACAAGTATTGGAGTTAATGAGTAGTCACAATTTGACTGCGCAACCTGTGCAAATAAAGTCTTTTGATTTTCCTAATATCTTCCCTTGGTATATAGTAGCATCCGTGTATATTATTGGTTTATTTACGTTAAATTGTCTTATAAAACTTTGAATGATTACATTTATAATGTCTGTGGAATCAGTAAGCATTTCACTCGTCATAAATTTCTAATTTTTTGAATATTTACTTTTTCCACTTAAATTTTATCAACTGCCCTTTTTCGGTTATCAATATGTCATACCGGTGAATTTGACCGTCTGCAAAAATAATATACAATTATCCATGCAATGATTTAGTATGTGTATAAAAAGTTAGATATATTGATTACGCACATATACATACAGAAGTTAAAAGTGAATACTATGCATTCATGATATAGGTAAATTATAGATATGCACCATTTGCATGAATAATCTTTTACAAATCAACATGTTTAGCAGGTGCCTTTTTCATTCTTTTATGAGAATTTCTTCAGTCAGAAACAGTTCAGTGTCTTCTCTGGATTCGAAGCTATCCACTCGAAGAGCCTCCGGTCATGGAAAGATATATCGGTCGCAGAAATATGGAGGCTGGTGAAGTAACCGAATGTTACGTTCTTAATTCATGTGATCAACAGTACGCAACAAAAGTGTTGCGTGCAACGTGCGACCGAGCGTTGTCTTGTATGATACGCAAATATTTGGAGGATAGTACTTTGGAGACCTCTTAGAAATCCAACATTCAGTTCGGAGTTTACTGTTACATTTTTAGGTAGTATTCTAAAAAAGATGTTCTTGTTGAGCTACTGCCATAATGACATGACAATTTTTACCTTCGAGAAACTGTGACAATGATTCATCGCCTGCTGCACTCATCCAACAGTCAGTAGAACTTCGAGGCTTCGACAACGTTGAACATGTTTTCATTTATGTAACCAAGTTCTTTTTAATAAGTCTGCCCCCGAGAGCATCCAGTCAATCCTGACAAGGCTCAATCCTGATTGCCTTGTTGCCATCGCTGAGACGTTCTATTCATAGCTATATTTGTAGATCATAGATTTATAACTCAATAACATTATTTTCAAAGGCAATCAAATTTATCCGTAAGGCCTATATTTAAAAAAAAAAATCATGGACGTTATTTATATGGGATTGGATTGATAAATATAAAGAGAGCATGGATTGGCCCACATGGCGATATTCCTCTACCTCAAACAGCAAGAAGGTCAACTATGGAACGGAAATACATGGTGATTGTTGCCGTTAGGCTGGCAGGAACTCATTATTATGAAATTCTTCCGCAGGGTGAATCATTCAACGTAAAACGTTATATTCGATTCCTGGACAATATGCGTAACCATCTTGCACATCAAATTCTTTTAATTCTTTTGCAAAATGCTCATCTTATGCTCAGACAATGATCGTCTCCATGTGGCTCAATCGACAAATGAATTTCTGGATGGCAGAAACGTCACACTTCAAACAGATATATTTTCCCGTCTAGAATCTACTTGCGGTAAGATGAACTTTGTTGACTCGAATGACATGAGCAATTTTTGAGAACCCAGATGCCACTGTTCACAAAACAGAGGATGAAAAAGGCTCTAGACAATTTGATTGCAGACATCAGATCCAAAATTGAAATTGAAGGCAAATATTTGTAATTTGTTTGTCGTAAAAGACTCTGGTACATTTTTTTGTAAACTATATAATTAATAAAGTCTTCATATTTTTGTATAGATATCTTAATTTTTACGTTACCTATTATTTTAAATTTTTACAAATAGAAATTAAAAATTTTACAATGAAATTTCAAAGTTTCTTTTAATTTTGTTTGAACAAAAAATACATAAATTAATACCTATTTATGATAATGCATCTAAAACAAAAATCGGTCAAAAAGGGTAAAATTTGAATTTTTAATACCATAAAAAATATTTTTATACTAGATTTGACTTAAAAGTGAATATACTTAATTTAAATATTTGAAAACAATATCATGATCATTCATATCTATTATAAAAGGAGAAATCTAAACAGTCAAGTAAGTTTTATAATCAATAAAGTACATTTTTAAGATCCTAACAATTAGTTATACTGCAAATAACAAAAAGTATTATTTTGCTTAAGTCAAACATTTTTTGAGAGCTGTCCATTTTTGTATCATATTTATTTTATGTTATGAACTAACAATATGCATAATAACATTTTAGAAGACTACTCAGATTCTTCGAAATAGTATAATCTTGTACTTACGAAGTCCAAACGATTTGAAGTGATTCTGAGTATGAGCCTTTACGGCTGAATCCATTCCTAGTTGATGACAGACAACATTGGCCTCTTTCAGGCTCCAACCATCATCACATACACTTCCCCAAGCATAACCCCGAAACACTAGAACTGTGCCTTCTCGCTCCTTGAGACCATCTATCAACTTGACATCGCCGTCGTGTGGAGTCACCCGTTTTTCATTGTAGGACCAGGTTTCTCGAATGCCGGTCCAAATCGTCACCAAAAGAATGAGATAATTTAGCTGCATTCTGCCAGCTAAGTATGGTTCCTAAAAATGACTGTTGTGTTTTCCGTGTGTGTAAGTGAATAGACTGTAGATAGGTCTGGTGACATTTCCTAACAGATTACAAGAAACATCAGCTGTAAGAGTTACGCATCAGTACGTGATGAAAAGTTTATATATAGAGAGTCATATGTTCCTTAACGAAATTTATGTTACCTCTAAATTACTTTTAGCTATAATAACAAATATAAATAAATATTTCATCAAAAGCATTGATTGAAACTTTTTAAAAATATATAAGCTGAAACTTTTTTCAAAAAAGGCTGTTATATATTTAAGTTTGTCTGATAATTTTATTACTGCGTATTACATATAGACACAAATATAGCGTTAAATCTGTTTTTACAAAGTTTTAAACAAATTTATTGCATTAACAAAAGTAATTATTATAAAATAATCATTCTAAAATAAATGTCATGACATAAACTTCATTACTTAAAACCTAGCGAGACTTGCTCTATTACTATATATCTATAGACTATTATTTCATTCACTTTGGATACTTGGTAAAGAAAATAATTTAATTACAAATTTTATCAGTGTAATATTTCATTAAATTATTTATATAAAGTTCTAAAATTTTTGTGTTAATTCTATTGTACAATATTGCAATAAAGATTGCCATAAAATTATAAAAAGAAAAATACTAAAAATTCTCCATAACGAATATAAAAGTTGCACTGAAATATTGTAATAATTAAAAATATTAAATAATTGTGAGATTTTTGTTATTTACCGCAGCCAGGTACCGGGGGGGGGGGGCTGATTCGGTCCCCCCCTCCCCCAATTGTAATCTACTTTAGCAGTTTACTATAGTGATGAAAATTAGCACCTAGTAAAATCAATATGTTATTATTTTATTTTCAATATTAATCGTAATAATTTTCTATATAATAAAGTACTGAGTGTCTGAATATTATAGTGTGTTTTGGTGATTCATTTTATATTAGCAATGAAATATAATTTACTAATAGCCACCCTTCAGAGTATAGGTAATCCTTTTCACTTATACCTGATAAAAAAAATTATTTATTTTTTGGTAAATTTGGGGTGATGGTTATGGAACGCATTCATGATCACCCACATGTGTATATGGATGTATTTTTGGATAGGGTTAAGGTTTCTTTAGGCAAGAAATATAACAAAATCTTTTAATAGGAACTTGGTAACCCACAACAGCAACATTAATCGTAATAATAATTATCTTAGCTGTAATTAAAGACGTTAAAGATATATAAATATATTAAAGCAAAGTCTGTGAAAAGCCTTTATCAAAGTACAGGCGTATACGTTATTTCTAAAACAAAAATATCTATTTTTTATGAAACTTCAATGCTGAAAGAGAATAATAATAAATAATTAAATGGTTAAGCATTGGGTAACTAACTGTGTTTACGCCCCTACAGAGTGTAGTGCCTCTTGAAAATGTGGAATAGCTTTATCATATTAAAAAAATGGGCTACGTAAAATCTCAAACATCACATATTTTCTTGAATTATTTTTCTGAATTAAATCACCTGAAAAAATATTTATATATAATTACGTCTGCTCTGTTGTTTCACATGCGAAGAGATAAACTGTTCAAAAAAACACAATTTTTAATAGTTTTGATGTCTCGACATTGAAAAAATAATGTTTATGGGTGTTAACCTGTTTATTGTTTTGTCAATATGAAAAATAAACGATAAGACAAAAATTATTTCAATATTTTATACAAATGAAATTACTTAATTATTAATTAAGAAAGTCATTAATTATAAAATCATATTATTTATGAAAAGGATTAAAATGGTATCATTATATTTCTTTTATTTATCATTTGGGTAGTCAGAAATTTTCAAAGCAAATAATTAAAAATTAGTTTAGATAAAATTACAAAAAATTTAAAAAACAGAAATGTTACTGAATAAATGAAATAGACTATGAATGTATTAAACGTATTAAAAAAAATTCTCAACTACAATATTTTGGACAATCAGAAATATCGATTTTACAATTTATTAATTTAACTGATAAATTCATATAAATGTAAATATAAATATAAATTTAAATTTAAATATAAGAAAATGAAGAAATTTGATACAATTACAATGGTGACTCATCAGGACAAAAGCAAAACTTTTTCGAATAAAAATTAAAAGATTTTAGTTCACTTTAATGCACAATCTCACATAAAAGTTAATACATATAATTTCATATGTATCCTTGAAAATATCTTTTTACTTCTTATACGATCCAATTAAATTTTTCATTATTACAACTTTTGAACCGATCATAGAGTGACGTAAAATGATTATGTAACGTCACGCACAAATTAAATCTATATTAAATCAAGATTTTTAACTTTATTTTTATTAAACTGTATAAATGAGACAATATGAGACAGTTTTACAGATAAGTCGAACATATTTCCTTAATTGACATATTTTTACAAATTATTATTTTCTATAAATACTAAAAATATAAAAATACGATTATATTTTAAAACGATATTTGTGTATATGTAGGTACTACTAATATTGAAATATTAGGTTATTGTATTCGTGATAAATTTTAATAACTGATTATTAGGTATTGGGATACTAAACTGTTCAATTTACTGTTCAAATAATTTCATACTTCTTAAGGTTTTCATATTTTATCACGGGCAAATAGTGAAACATGTGTTTATATCACTATAATTGATCAAATCTTGAGTGGATGATACATTTAAGGAAAAGTACTTTGTTGCTTTTGTGTCTCATTTTTGGTTTAACGTCTGTAATTTCTGCAGCCAACGTGTTGGTTGTTTCAACAAAAAAGATTGTAAAAGGGATTTTCGGTCAAAATATAATTAACACCATAATTAACACCATAATTAATATTCTGAATCAATTGTTAACAACATTCTACAAAATTTCCTATTACATTTTCATCAATTAATATTCTGGATACTATCGTTAGCTCGACTATTTCATATATCATCCATTCTTCTTTGTTTAGTATAGAATTATACAATTATTTGAAGACAGTAATTATCACGGACAGATCCGCTAATGGATAAATTTAAAAAAAAATTCTTATCGTTTTCGTTGGTTAGTAAAAACAAGTTAGTAAACATGTATTCCTTAAAATTTTAACATTTTCTACAGTTTGAAGTAGTTTCTTTCCTTTCCTGAAATTTCGTTGAACCCAAAACACGCCAAAATGATTTCATTGAACCCAAAACACAATACAAATATGTCTACTTGAAAATGCTAAGAGATGAATCAAAATTTAATGACCTGTTAAATCAGAAAAACACATAAATGTATTTTGCAACCTAATATGTCGTTTAACAATGAGTTAAGTTGGATTACCCAGCAGTCATAAATTATAACAGTTAATATTAAAGCGTTTGTTGCTGGAGCAGAGGTTCAAGTTAAAAAAAACTTTGATCAGGCAGATTGTTTCGACATTAAATAATGTTAATGTAATTCACAAATAATGTATTCGGTTAGTTATATTAAGAAAGAAATCAATGTTCTAACGATATAGTGACGTCACATTCAGTGAAAATTAAAAATGAAATATGACCTTAAAACCTTAATTAAAATTATATCCACATAATTTAAATAACTGAAATTTGTTTCGTTTTGCATAATGTAGTCTAAGAGTTGTTTTCTGTAATGATTTTTTAAAAATATAACAAATAATATAGGTATCTCCTCTTTGATTGTCCTAACATACCTAAATCAACCGGAACTCATGGCGTTTGGATAAATTTTAAGAATCACTTCAATTTACTAGTTGAACGAATCTACTTTTAAAATATGTGATTCAATTGTCCCCATTTGTTAGAAGATGTCTTTACCTTTAATCTATATTTTTGTTTTTTGAATATTCAATGAAAAAATATGTCTAATGTTTATTTCATTAATTAGGTTATTTATTATTTATTTGTCAAACAAAACATTTTTTCTTCTATTTATTGACGAAGCTTTGTTCACCTAATTATTTTACAGGCTTCTTCTTATTAGTATTAATATGTTTTACAACCGTCATAATGAATATCTTTTTCAGTTAATTAACCTTTCACACATTCTTTATAATGTAATATTTAGAGACTTATTCTATACCAAGCAAGTTTAGCGAGAGCTGGTTTGCAGTATCACTTTTGCTAATTTAAGACTGCAAATATAGAAAAAGAGATGAATTAAGAAAAATATGAATATGTATCTACAGTTTATTTACCGATAAATACAATTATGAAAAATGTAAGAGTAGAATATATACATGCAAAGTGTAAAAGTAATATTTATCAAACATTTGTTATTAATCCTTTAATACAAAAAGCGTTCAGTTAATTCTTGATAACTAGTTTATTCAAAAACGTTATTCAATAATCAATCCAAAACTGTGGTTTAGTAAAACTTTAGGTTTTGGACAGAGAAATTATCTATATCTTGAGAATTTTAAATAAAGAATTTTACTTGAATTATTATTTTGTCTATATTTCTATTTCTATTTTATATTCAACAGAAAACATTAAGTTTGTTTATTATTTTTCTGAAACATAATGTTATCAACTTGATATCTATGAATAAATCAATATGGTTGTTTATTTGTTGTTAGCTTCTTTGTCAGATTTGTAACATTAAAATCACAAACTCTAAATATGATAATACAACTTATCTCTATGATCAAAAGTTAGTAAGGCGTCTATTTTTGCAGAATTTATCTTTTATTTGAGTTAATTTTTTATCAGCTTTTAAATATTTTTACTCTCTTGATTCATTTGAAAATAACTCTTATATGCAATATCACCTGTCATGAACTTATAAGCAGTGACTATATCCAAGAAAATATTTATCCATCCATCTTTATTAAATGACTGCTCAAAATATCAGAAAATTTAGTTCAGTTGGATTGACAAAACATTTATATTTGTGCGCGCGTTTATAGAAACATTAAAATAATACAAATGGGACAACTAGAAAAAATTTAACAAATAGATAAATCAAAAACACTTTTATATTTATTTCTGTTTTATAATGTCTGTGTGGTTGACCTTTCAACAGTACACTAAAATTGTTTTTATGTATTACGGTTCGGAATCTCTCTAACATCTCGGATGAAAATTGTAAAGCAGCACCTAGTGAATATAACGAACAATTATTTCTGCGGTATGAGATGTCATTCCGAGTGCTTTTAGGTCTCAGCAATTTAAAAATGATGGGGTACAAATTTTCAGTCGCCTGGCACCTCTTTTTATCGTTTCCGGACCGGTGTTTGGCTCTGCACAAAAATTAGATTTTCCAATAATAAATTGATTTTGATAATTTTGGTGTCTTATTTTAGGTTTTTAGGGTGCTGAATACATTTATGACAGTATCGTAGCAAAATTTTGAGTCTCAACGTCATTACTGGTGGTTCAAACCGATCAGACGACTTCCAGGCCAAAAAAATCGATGATTTCCAATATTGAACGAATTTTTGACAATTAAAGTGTTTTTTGATTTTTTTGAAAGAACCAAGTTATTTTGTCGTTTGAAATAATCAAATTAGTAATTGTGTCAACGTTTCCTTTAGTTCTATGTATTTAGTAATTATTCCGTAATGATACTGATAAAAGATAATTATGATAGACTGAATATGTGCAAACTCGAGTTAGTGGTAGCATCTCACCTTCCAAATTCTTTAAATGAAACATATCCTTATAGAGCAGCAATTGAACAGCAAGCTTTGCACACGACTTTTGTGAGACCTTTTACTTTTGGTGGGAAATCTCCGCCAACCAGTTGTGGTGAAAAATGTACTTCTATGAGTATACGAAAAATATCAACGGCAGGATTATTTTTAGCCTATTTTCTGTACGTATTTGTCAATTAAGTCTTTTTAAAATCTATTAAAAAATGAAAATCATCAATATTTATTGGTCCTGGAGGACATTTAGTGGGCCTGAATCCCAATACGGTGAGAATTACATTAAGTCAGCAAAATTGGCACATTGTTTTGTTGTAGAGACCCAGGGCCGATAAAATTGGGTTCCAGGTGACTAAAAATTTGTACCGCACCATTTTTTAGATTATGAGACCTCAATAAACTGCAAAAAAATCAATTTACAAGCAAATAGTGCACGGGAGCACACTATATTTACAAATATAAGAATTACAAAGGGGATTATTTACATTTTCATTATCAATAAAAAATTACTATAATGATTCGATTTTTCGGTTATTTTTTAAATTATGGATACTGAAATAATTATTAACTAAATTAATTATATTAATAAAATTAATAAATATTAATAATATATTGAAAGAGGATATTCAAAAAGTATTTTCTAACAAATTAAATCATCCAGAAAATAATATTTTTCTAATAATATAGCTAAATTCAAATTTCTTCTAACAGAATATAAATAAAAATTAAACAATTCTTTATCGCTCAAATGTGAATTGAACACTGATGAAATCGATTAATTATTCATAGTTATTTTTTGCTCAGATTATATCTTGAAACTTTAAATAAATTAAAGTATAAAGTATTCTTAATTCAGTAATAAATTATTTAGATAAAAGTATGTACTTATTGTCGAAAGTACGTTGCCAACGCCAATTACAGATTATAATCGTTAGAAATAGATTTTGGTTCAGTTTTTTTTTAGAAAATTAGACAGTCGCAATTTTATAAAGAGTATATAGAGTATACCGTTTCAATGTCTTGAGGAAATAGGAAAAAAATTAAGTAACGTATGTGAAATTCAAACTCATATTAAGAAGAATTCCACATTAACATGGCGCTCATTAAAATTCATAAGGCAAAGTATGATCTATAACGTGATTTATAATAGGAAATTATTAATTGCTTTAAAAAGTGTACTTTCAGTCTGTAAAGACATTTTACAATTGCAAAAAGTATTATTATAAAATATTTTGTCCAAATAGACTTAGTATTTTAAGAAATAAGAAAATGTTTTCTAATTTGATAATTTGAAAAGATATTTCTTCAATAGAAGTTAAGTATTTCTATGTTAGGTATTTTTTTATTACATTGTGAGTAATTAAAAATATTTTTATTATAGGAGAAACATACATTAAGATAAATATAGCATTCACCAGTAAAGATTTGGTATGAAACTTGCAAGCATTAAAAACCTATTTGGATATTATATTTAGTTGAAATGTTTGTCCCAAAATGATCCAAATTGTTGACTACACAAATGTGTAAAACATTTTTGTTTTATCTTACGTATTTATATATAAAACAATATTTTCCACTCTGGATTCCACACGTTTCAAATACTGCATATCTAATTATGACGCTTTGTTGCATATACAGTGTCTTCATTGGCCATATATTATTTGTTCTTGTTTTCGGTAAGAATAAAAATGACATCAAAGGGAGGTTCCCATTGCATCACGCATAGCTTTATCTTAATGCTAATTAACAATTTCCGTGCGTATATTCCTAAATAATTCAGATTTGTTTTATTTTGCTAAAATCTAGTTCTTCCTCCACTAAATTAGATGAAGTTTGTTTTTTGATTGTAGTTATTTATATTATTGTGAATGTTATATAGATCGAAATTATATATTGATCATACAATCTGCATAGTGATCAATACGCAGATTCAAATATTTATCGATTGAAAATTGATTGACAATTTAAAAAGGGTATTATGGATTCAATTTTAGTGTTTTTTATTAATACATTAAAAAAATAGAAGTTTAAGTCAACTAGGTGTTAGACTGCTGTAATTTGCATTAAAAATGGGTAATTAATATAAAAACTATATCGATTTCATCTCACAAAATATTCGTTAATCAATTTTCTTTTCAATTACTTTCTTTCAGTTCATACCATAGATATGTAATTTGTTTGTATATTGTAGATTATCATGTTCCACGTATCTGGTTATTTTTATGAATGAAAAAGACAAAAGTCAAGTTCTTCTCGGACACAGTTATATTGTTTAAGCAAACGTTTCGCTACTAAATTTAGAATAGTTTTATCTCTATGGTTCATACAAATATTTAATAAAATTTATGATTTTAATAACAAGAAAACACTTTAAACACTTTTCTAATTAGTTTTATGCATTAATAAAAAGTCACAATTACGGAAAGAGACAACAGGGATCGCCCAACAATACTTTAAATGAGGAGTAAAATTTATAAAGTCCTCATATTTTATAAACTTAGAACAAAACATTACTAAAACTAAAAACTAAAATCTGAAGTATGCATTTGTATATAACATAAAAAGACGTAACACTAAAAGGTTTTAGAAAAATATAAATATATTAGTAAAAATTTACACCCACGATTTATGCATTGTGTAAATAGGGTTAACATAATGAATTTGTCCGAAATTAAATAGTTATTACTTAATTCATTTATATTACAAATATTTGTAATATTTCTATGAAACCAAATAATTACTATTAGTTAATTACTGAAGAAGGTCTCTCTTTTGCTACAAATGGGGCAGGATTAACCAGAATATTGAGTGAAAGAGGGTGTGAAAGACTGTTTAAAAGACGATGTGAAAGACTGGGTAAAAGAGGGTGTTGTTGTTGTTGTTGTTTAGAAGGTGGTACCCCCGTCAGAGGAGCCGAAGCCCCGCAGATACGAGGCCACTGCCTCGGGGTTTTCCGTCAGCACCGAAAGAGAGAGAATCCCCAACCCGAACGCATTCAGATGTGGGCCCAAGCGACCAAATGCCGCGGCATCGAGCCACCTCGAAAAACTAAAAATTGAGATGAGAGGAGGGGGAATTTTTGATTTTTGACAAAAGAAGGAAAACTGAGAAGAGTATCGCAACAAGCAGGTGGTGCTCGAGTTGCGATGCAGAAATGAAAGCGCTGGAAGAAGCTTTGAGAATCATGGTCACCGAAATGAGTGAAACAGACACCTAGAATATCCACGGAGTCAGAATTTGCCCAGACTCCGGAAGCTCTCTACAAAAACTGGAATCCGGTCCAGACTTGAGACGACACACTACCGAACACAAGATCTGGGAGAACCTCAACACCCTAGGAGAAAGACAAATCGCGGTCGAGGGGTCGAGGGGACAAAAAAGGACCAAAGTGAGGCAAGAGTGGGAGGGAATGTTGTTGTGAAAACAGCTACAAGAGAGCAAGAGTGGGAGGGAATGTTGTTGTGAAAACAGCTACAAGAGAGCAAGAGTGGGAGGGAATGTTGTTGTGAAAACAGCTACAAGAGATTGAAGAAAGAATGGCGCAGGAACTGGGCAGAAGAATGGTATTCCAGGGTGACGGAAAGGAGGAAATGTAAGTAATGATACAAAGGATTTCTCCAGGGAGGACGCCACGACGGTCCATCAGTTCAGAGCTGGACACAGTATGCTAGCAAATCAATACAACCACCGGGTAGGCCCGAATGTGCCACTTGTGAATCAATCACCTCAATGCGGCCCTTTGCACAATTTGTAATTCTAAACCCGATACAATTGAGCACCTGACGATCGACTGCGATGCTCTGTTTTTTGCGAGAGCTCCTACCCTGGGGATCAACCTGAACCTAACGACCCTCCGAGAAGCATCGTGTGTCCTGGCCTTCATCTCAAGAGCCAACAAGCTCCTCACCCAATAAAAAGAGATGTGAGGGAACAACACTCACACAGCAGGGCAATTTTGGAGCCAGTGTCCGCTTCTAAGTTGCGCAATCACCCTCCGAAGCGGCTTCATTGAGTGTGTAAAAGAGGTTGTGGAACAGGTTGTGAAAGACGGTGTGGAACAGGTTGTGAAAGACGGTGTGGAACAGGTTGTGAAAGACGGTGTGGAACAAGTTGTGAAAGACGGTGTGGAACAGAGTGTGGAACAGGTTGTGAAAGAGAGTGTGGAACAGGTTGTGAAAGAGAGTGTGGAACAGGTTGTGAAAGAGAGTGTG
>JAUZNC010029992.1:0-23497 GCA_034780395.1 Vannuccia rotundouncinata | reverse complement strand
AGTTTTTATTTTTAACTTATACCCATCAATTATTTTCTGTGATGAACACTTATTATTTGCATTTTAATTACTCACTTCTTATCCACTAAACGTTTGGAATTTAATTATCATACTGTAAGTATATTAGTCCGGGTTCCCAGAGTTTGGTGCAAAAGGTTAGATATCTTTACCAAGTAATATGGCAACACCCAAAGCAACACCTTTTATTTGTCTATATATATAGTTGGTCCCCAAATCTCACAATGTTATTTTTTAATAAGTTCCAAATTTTCTTTCACTTCGTCTTTCAAAATGCCCATCTCTGAGATCACTTCCAAATGCTTATCCAGAAAATCCATTATCACCTCTATAGCAAAATCTATTGATATAGATGGACAGAGAGCTACAACATCGAATGAAAAGAGAATGTCAGTTGTTTCAAGTTTAGTGTTGTCTAAATTATATATGTGATTAACATTAAACTTTTATTGTCTTCAAATATTGAAATATTATATATAATTTTGTCATATATTTATTCTAATTTGATATAATTATGAACTTTGTAGGTTATAATATAAAAGAAATTAAACTACAGGTTTATAACAATTGTCTATTTAACGATATAAAAAAATATTCATTATAATTATCCATTTTGCTTCTGTCACAATCTTCTAGAAGATCCTATTTACTATTGTTTCCTTGTAAAAGGATTTTAATTTTAATCACAAAGTACGTTCATTCATAATTGTTTCATAGATATATTCATAGATAAACTTCTATTCATTGCATAGTAAAATATAAAGTTTTCTAGGCAACTCGTGCAAAGATATTCATCTTTTTATTCTTCTCAACTAACAAACTATGCATTTGGCCTTCGGGCTCGTGCATAGACATGTTAATCTCGAAAAATCAAATAAAAATGAATAGTTTACACTAGTTGCGTAAAGAACTATTATTATAACTGTATTGATTTCCGTAAAAATCAATTATCAATTATAAGGAAGGCACGGAAATTGATTAACTAATTTTGCTCACCTTATTTTACAAAAATAATACAAAGTCTATTTCTATGAGTAAGGGAAATTCAAATTCAGACGAACGGATTCTTACTATATTATAGTGTGACAATTTAGTTTAATTTATTTTACATACTATATATGATTTAATTATTTTATATAGTTAATTGTTAATCCTCACAAAAGTTAGAACATCAAAGATATGATACCTCTCTTAAATTTAAACTTTGTGTATAAAGGTTTTATTTTATAAACATTTAATATTTAAAAAAATCATAATAATATAGCTTCAATCCCTAAATAGGATCTGTTAATTAAAATAATATGTAAATGTGTGAGCTTTTTATTTTTTCTGAATGATCAAAAGAAGGAGGTATGTATACTATAATATTATAGATGCTTGTTTGATGCAAAACTATAATTCACTATATGTTGCTGTATATATATATATGTGTAGCTTTTACTATGTCTTTATAATATGATTAGATTAGGTTACGAACTTTATCAGTATACGACCTTTTTTTAACAAAGAAAAATCTTCAAAATTAAAAATAAAATGAAATTTTTTTTTAAATTATGTAAAAATTATAAAAAAATTTTAATTAAAATGTAGGTACATATTAAATATAATTATATTTATAAGAGATAATAACTGTTTCGTTTTTCAGAGAAATGTTTTGTGTTAAGATTATTTTCATAAAACTATTCGATGTTTGAGAGATTGAAGAGAAAGTCAAAGTTTCTCAAGCGATGATGAATTTTGTATTCAACCGTACATATTTATTATTTTGTATTTTATTCTAAGGTATATATATTATCATTATTTCAAATTTTTAATTGTAACATGGAATTTAAAATATTTTATAGCTTTCAATGAAAGTTTCAAAAATAAATTTCACATATATTGAACAATTCATTACAGATTACTTCCGAATACAGAATGCATTTATTCGTAATAATGAGCTTTTACGAATTAACAAATATTATTGTGTAACTATTTGTTTTATATTTAACACAATTATATATTTAATTAATTTTTTTGTGTTTCAAAAATTTTTAGTTAATTTTGAAACGACTATTATTATATAAATTTCTTTCGATGTTTAATTTTATAAATAAAACGTTGACCTTGGTATCTAAAATGTGTTAATATTTTTAGATTTAGTATATAGTTAGATTTCTCAGTTTATATAAAAATTTAACTTTATTATTAATAAATAGAAAATACCAACAATTCTTTTCAAATTGATCAAAAAAAATTAATTAAAAATATAAAAAATTATTCCGTTAAAATAAAGATTTAACGACCTAATTGGAAAACTTAGAAAAATTATTGAAAATACTGAATAAAATACCAAATAATATTTAATAAAATGCCAGAAAATAAACTTATAATAAGGATACTTGAGTTTTCAGAATAATTCAATTAATTATTTTGATTATTTGGTAAAAATAAATACCTATATATATATAATTATAAAAAAAAATAGAAAATAAAATAAAATAAAATAAAATAAACTATATATAAAATGCGAGCATATATTCATTTTGATTAATATATATTTTAGTCAATTTAATTTTATAACTTCGAAGAATTTTTTAAGATTATAACATTGAGTACATTTTGTAATATTGCAGTGAATTTTTTTCATCATGAATTTTGATTTGTAAATATTCCGATTGATGTGAATTAGCTTAAAATGTTCAATGTTAAATTGACTGAGAATATATAGACAGGATTATCTTCTTGTTGAAGATAAATTGTGATTTTGTATAGCTTACAAAGATGAATCCTAACAATAATTACACTTTGCATTAATATTTATTTGAAAAGAAGTAAAGAGCCATTCAATTATTTTTAAATGAATTAATAAATTATAATTAACAATTTTTTCAGAATTGACTAGGTACCTACATATAAATAGTTTTGCTAAGAATTATTTTAGGTACAGCTATTATAAATGTGAAACGCTTTAAGAATTCTGTTTGACAATCGAAAAAGACAAGCGTAGTTCACAGTATTTAAACACAAAATTATTTATTGAATGTTAAAACTGAATTAATTGTTATATAAAGAAATATTCCTATTTTAGAGTTTAGGTAGTTTAACGAACTGAAATAAGGTCGTCTGCTACGAAGGAATTAAGTCTTCGCAGATGGTTTGAAGATATATTTTCTCAGACACTTAAATACTGAATTGATTAAAATCATCAAAACAGAATTATTTTCTTTTACAATTGTACAGCTATGGAGAGTAAAATATTCGATAAAAGATTTCATTATTATTATTTATTATTGAATTTTAGAAAAAAAAATCAATATTAAATAATCAATATTAATAATTATCTGACATTTCGTATAATTTATTATAACACTATTATTAGATGTAAATTATTTTTCTTACACTCCTATAGGTATATATATATATAGTCAATTGAGGTACAAAAATGAGTTCTCATATATTTTAATATTTTACTGAGATCAGTAAATTTCCCACTAAATATGAGGGACAATAATTAATACAATTATTATTAGAAATAAATTAAATTGATAATTCTGGAAATATATAATAGGTTTATTAAAATTTTAGACTAGGATCAGTATATAGGGTTAACATATTTTAAATTTTAAGAACAAAATTATATAAACATGTATTATAGGCAAAATATATAATTCTGCTACATATCTGAAGATATTTCAGAAAAATTAACAAAACAACTATATTTAGGAAATATATATAGGCTGTCCGGGAAAAAATGCGCGATTCTATGGTTTTCAAATATTATTTATAAATAAACGGACGATAGCCAGGCAGTGGAAGATCTAAGTCTGCTGTCCGAACTCAATATGTAGAAGCTATACGAACATTAGTTAAAGAAGACATACCCAAGACTAAATAGGTTCTTTACACATTGAGTGAGAATATTAAGGCAGTCCGTTATATGCACCAAGACTAGCTGTAGATTATAGATGAAAAGTTTTTTACTGCCGCAAACTACAACCAAATAACGTTATTGGGTGCTGGTTGAGTCCTATGGGAGATACACAAAGTTAAAAAACTGGACGACGATCAAATATGGAGAAGAAATTCTTGGCCATATTTGCTGTTTCCCAAAGAGGTATCCTACCAGTTATTTTGAAGTGTTACTACGGAATGAAAACATTAATGTAAAGAGGTACGTCCAATTTCTCATTCGTTTGGAAGAAAATCTTAGAAAGAACCCAAATACGATTCTCCCAGAAAATATGCGTTTGTAAAATGACAACGCCAGACCCCATACAGCCGGGCTTACAACAAGACATATATTGAATATAGAAACATGCGACTCATGAGACAACACCCATACTCACCCGACTTTAATTTGTGGGACGGATTCATTTTTCAAAGGTTGGAATCCGCCCGATATGATTTTGAATCATTGAAAGATGTTAACCAATTCCTGTCAGAACAACTTTTTACGTTTACATTACAATGAAGAATGGAGAGGGCATTGCAGGAAATGACGCAGAATATGCAGAAAATTATTGACAACGGAGGCAGTTTGTCTAAGTTTTTTTTAATAGGAACATTGTTAATAATTTTATTGTAAAAATATAATAATTAAATGTTATTTTGAATTTAACTTGCATTTTTTTCATGGACAGACTATATTTTTAAATTATAAAAAAACTTTTGTTTTAAAAATGTAAGCAAATTAATAGCGATAATTTGATTTACATAAAAAATTTTTTACATTTGTAAAACCATGCACTATTTTTTAATATTTTTTGCTTTTGGTATTCATTTTGTTGAGGCGTTTCATTTCATAATCAATGATGGGGTTACTAAATGTTTTGTTCAGGACTTACCTATAGACACGCTACTTAAAAGTAAGTAATAATTTTATTTGTTTCAATGATTATGTAATATATAAATTAACTTTTTCCTTATGGGTGTCACAATGTTTGCTACAGAAATCAATTTGACTCACACAGCACGTCAATCTATTTTTAGTTATGGTAGACTCTGATGTTCTGAAAATTATGTATCTTTCCTATATATAAAAATTGTTGCAAGTATTCAATGTTTGTTTCATATTCATAATATATTATCATAAATATACTATTTTCATTTTTTATATTTTCTGCTTGAAAAAATAACTATACTTACTATAGTGTAAAATTACTTATTACAAAAATATAATTCAACATTTCCTCTGATTCAGAATAGTGTAATTCTGACTATAATTTTATAAAATATAATGTTCATAATATATATTGAAAAATTTATATTCATATTTTTTTATCCAAAAATCTACATAAGTTTAGTAAATTATTATTATAATATTGTAGAATGTGTTTAGAACACATCATAAAAATATATGAAAAAGGGTACAATACAAAAAAGTAAAATATTAAAATGTCTAATTTTCCTGGAAGTATTTTATTTTTGGCATATTGATTATATTTTACCTATATATTTTTATGTGATATAATTTGGAAATTTTATATGTATAACTATCAAAATTACAGAACCTTCATTTAAAGTAGCAGAGGAATCAATAATTCTTACTCCTTGTGAATGCTATATTAGATATTATAATAAATAAAATGTACTAGAGCCTCAATTTGGGTGCATTATATTTGCATTAGTTGTCAAACTAGTGGATTTCTGACAATAAATTAAATGAACTAATGAATAAATAATATAAAACTTACATTCTATATTTCTTTTTTTTTCTATTTTAGAATGAATTTTTGTATGTTCATTTTGATTTTTCATATTTTGAAATATTTTCAGTTAGTATATAATTTGTTATATGATCCCATTTTTCTAAATAAAAAAAAATATTTTTTTTAAATATAGGATTATTGTTTTTAATCCCAATTAGAAATTAAATTTAATTTAAAACAATTGCTTTATCAATAGTAGGCATGTACAATAGAACAATATTACTGTAAAAATATAATATATTTCCTGCATATGTAATAAAACTGATATATTTATTGTTTTATACATTTACTAAACTAAACTAATATAATATAAATTATTTTTGTTTTTTATAATAACAAAAGTTTATAAAATGCATGTTTAGTATTATAATTATAAAGAACTGTGAAATCAAATTCATAAACTGAATTTTTCAATATTATATTATTTATTGGCTGTATGTGTGAATGCCCACATAGTGTATATAATTTTAATTAGACTGTAAAGGTAATGTTTTCTGCCAACTTGGAATTCCCAAAACTATCATTGTCACAAATATTTTGAAATTTTCCACAAATAGAAATGCAGATAACATGTTTTTTTCAAATCTGAATTTTAAAAAAACTGTTGTTAAAAGGTTCATTTAACAGAAATAATTGTAGAAAAAAATGTATTTCAACCTATCTAAAGATGTAGATAAGATATGTTAGCATATTTCAAAATGTTAGCATATTTTCACACTAGAGACAACAATAATTTAAACTTTATATGTTTTTAATAATATTCTGATTTAAAAATTTAATAAAAATGAACTAAATTATAATTTGTAAATATATCAATTTAAATAATTATTTTCAATTTTTATTGGTTAAATTTTTAGCAATACATTTACCCTAAATTAATTTTTTTGACAATTTTTTGTTGTGCCTTAATAAATATCTTTTTAAATTTAATTAAAAGAATTATACTAAAAACATTTTAATTGCTTTAGCAATCAAAATTATTCAGATAAAAAATAGTGCCATTTAAAATATGACCTACCTTTAAAAAATCTTATATTTTCTCCATTTTGTAAATTTTGAAGTTACATTCATAAAATCAAAGCCGAACAGCTGAACCCAATTTCCAGCAACTGTAGTTGTACACCCCCCTGAACTGATACCTGCTAATGAAGAACACACTAAGACCATGAGCAGTGGTGGTATACCCAGCATTATTTCCCAGATTTTGAGCATTATGCATTATTATTTGCATCTCAGCGTTGTTTAATTTATGTAGGTGTGAAATAATAATAATAGAATCTCTGTACTGAATCGGTATGGCTTCTATTCAAAACTAGTTACAAATTTTCCATTTAAAAACAAGATTTGGATTTTCTTCAGCCTTTGTTTGGAATATTTGCTGGAGTTTTTGGGGTGCATTTTTTTATAAATTCTAGAAAATTTGTACAATGCGCGTTTGATAGCATTCTAATTCAAAACGAATGCTATCAAACGTGCATTGTACAAATCGTCAGAGGATGCTACAAAGCTGAAGCGTAGTTCAGCATCAACATCTTCACTTTCATCACTTGCAAAAATTCTAAAAAGAAATAACACTGTATCATTTTCATAACATTGACATTTTGACACTTACTCTATAATTATAAAATTGTAAAATTGCAGTTATTTTAATCAGAAATTATCAGAAATTTCAGAATCAGAAATCAGAAATTTCTCTCCAGCATTATTTGGGTTCTCAGCGTTATTAATTTATGACAGGGGCGTATCACCACTGCATGAAGGAGCTGCCAGTGTTGCTATGGGTTTGGCTGTAAACCTGAATTTCCAGGAACTCCCAGTTTGTGTTTGGGAGAATTTTTCATGAATAAACTCCCACTGCTCATTTTATAATTTTTATTTTTTTGTAATTGTATTTTAATTGTGATTATTTTTTACTCATTGATAGATATTTATTCTTTGCATGATATGTTATCTTTTTTTGTCAGGTGTTTATTTTATATGATATCATAAACTTTTTAATTATTTTATTTTTTAATCAATATTTGTAATAAGTGAGTACAAGTGAGAATTATTTTATAATTTTTTAACTTGTTTACAGAGATTATAAAATAGGAAACTTGTAATATAAATAAAATTTGAACAAAATAATTAATTTTATTGATCTCAGCAGTTATAAATATAAAATAGTGAATTACATTTGTACATATTTAATAGTATATGTTATTGTATAGAAATTTATAATGCAGCATCAACTTTATTGAGAAAGATATGTAATATTTTATATTAGTTATACTTTGTAAAGGTACTTGGTTCATAATAATATTATAAACATTTTATGACAAACTTTTTATGGTTAAATTGTTATGAAAAGTCTATTGTAATGTGCGGAGTATGGGTATGTGAGAGACGGGCAATCATATTTAAATTTCGAATTTGAAATAAATTTGTGTAAATTTCTTTTAACATACCCCCTGGAGAGAGTTAAATATTGAGATAAGTACACCCATAAAGAAAGTGTTAATTAATGGATATGAAATAATTCACTAAATATCATAAAATATAATTAATATTGAGAAAGTTTATATACGATAGAAAACATATATTAAAATTCATAAAAAAATAATATTGAACAGAAATTTAATCAAATAACATTTTTTTTTAAAGTTATCAATATTCTGGATATTATATATCTTTTAGATATAAGCGGATTCACTTTTTAACATTTTAGGTATTACAAACATTTTATATTTAAATATTTTTTTTAATTAATGAGGTACTTTAAAAGGAATTATAATTTATATAACTTCTAAATTTCTAAAAAATAAATTTCTTACTTAAAATGAAAGTTCTCATTACCCTTTAAAGCAAAAAATTATTGCATTTCTAAATTCCTAATGAAATCAATGAAATGTGTAAAATTTTAATATTTGAGGTGCAGTTTTCTTATTCTAAATATTAACTTTATTATTTAAAAAACTGTTTATTTTTTTGAATTTGGGGAAACTTTTTTTTACCAATGTCAAAGGTGAGAGTAAACAAGTAGAATAAAAACTTGTATAATGAAATTATCCAACATTTTTTAACAATGTACCATTTTAGATTTAATATAAGACATTTTCAATCTATTGGATCGCTAAATATCATTAAAATATTTTCTTTTTTTTACTAATTTGGATGTGAAATATTTTAGTCTCATCAAAGATAATTATTTATTAACATTTAATTTGTGGAGTGTGTTAGAGGCACAATGTAAAAATGTCTATAAAATATCTAATTTATTTACTGTAGTTTCATCTGTTAATTTTATGCAGATCGTGTTTGTTTTCAATTTCATTTTACTTCTATTTTAATGATTTTTTAAATAAGTACCAAAAAATATATTAATTTGTTTAATATTTATGTTTCAAAATAAATACTTCCCAAGTTTACAAGATGCTTATTTCCAAATACTTCACTTATATATTCATTAATTGTATTCATTAATTGCAGCTTGGTACAAGATTGACCTTTTTGATAGAGCTCAAAATGCCTTTGTTCACAAGTCTGTTGCCAGCATGCACGTAGAAATCAAAGATCCACATGAAAAGATATTACTGTCCAGAGTAAGTTAAATTAATTAAGTGTTTTATTAATTGACTTTTACAAAATCTTATCTAATTAATTCAATGCGGATAGTTAAAAAATACTTTACCGAATAACTATTTTCTAAAATATTTCAATTTCTTTTTAATAAGTTGCTCCGCTATAGTTTAAAGAAAAAATACGTCATAATTTACGACTACCAAAGTAGTACAATAATTTATAAATATATGACTTTGTCATTTTTATTGAAATTGTTCAATATTAATTGACAGTTTTATCTTTTTAAAATAAATATTCTACAATACAAATATTCAAATTAATAGAATAGAATAGAATTCAAATCAATACTAAAATCTTTTAACGAAAATTATAAGTTATTTTTTCTTTTAGGTATATATCAAGTATATTATTTTTTAAGAACTTTCCGAGTGATTTTTTGTAGTTTTACAAAGGCGTAATATACGATATTTGTGTCTAATTTATAACAAATCAGTTAATAAATTATAACTACGGTTAAAGATTAATTAAAAAGATTTAAAATATTGAGAAATGGATATTATTTAAATAACATTTTAATATTTTTTGAAATAATAATTTTTTGATAATTATTGTGTAGCTGCTACCTTCCAAGATTTTTAGAAATAATTATATTTTCAACAAAGGTTAATAAATTATTGCTGTTTTAATTACCAATTAAAATTACTGCGTGGTTAATAATAAGGTCATCACCTATAGACTTTTTTAATTTCTAATATAAATTATAGTTTAGTTTTTAAGTATTCTGTTAACTAAAGATAATTTACGCGTAATTTTAATAAATATATATTAAAAAATTAAAAATCGGATAGAGTTTTTATTACAATTATTAATATTTACTTGAGATAAATAATTCGATTTTTTCGATCCCAAATATAGTAAGATTTCAGTAAACACTCTTTTAATATTTTACAAGACAATCAATACTTTATATTATATAGTTATTGATTCATTTAAATTAAACACTGGTTTATCTAAGTTTCTTATTGAAGTTATGTTATTCCAGGTAATTGAACGAATTATGATCACTTGTATCATTACATTTCGGAAATAAATTTATTCGCGACGAATTGCGTACGGATTGTTTTCTAGTATCAGGAACGCAAGTAGTATATAAGGTAGACATCCAACTCAAACAAAAGATCATTTGTTTAAACAAAGACCTCCCGCACCTTTACTAGTTCATTTTTTTCCTACTTTCACATGTTAAATTTATTCACCCTTTTACGAATGAGAATTCAGTATCATGGTATATGAGGAGGTGTGTGAGTTGTTGATTTCATTCTCCTTTATTACGAGCTCTGCTACGGTCATCTCTTTGACAGTCTCTCTCTCAATTCTTCAGCTATAACTTCTGTTGTACTTGTCCGAATTCATCGAGCGGCGCTATACTGTTATAATCCTTATCTTTGTGTTTCATCATCTTAATTAGCATCCTATCTATTCAGAGTGAGTGCTTTATTTAATTATTTAGTCATGAGTAAATATTGCGTATGAAGAATTTGATTTTACTATAACAAATGATTAATAATAGTTACCGAGGCTATTGGTACTCTGTTGCATATGGAGAATTAAAATTTCAAAGCAAAATAACGCCTAGGAGCCACTCCCAAATTTCCAATAGCTAAAATTTCATGCAATATTAAAGCAATTTTTTATAAATCATAATTGTGGCCCATTAACTATGCATAAAATATTGCAATTTTTAAATTTCTTTTTTCAGACTATAAGCTCTCCTATTGAAGAGAATTCAGCTGAACTTACATTCGTGCTTACTGCGAAAACTCCTCCTTCTAGACCGAATGAGAGTTCAGCTGTTTGCTCACAGGAAGTAGCTACATTTATCTCATCGTTTTCTCCAATCTCGGCCTCCTTTTCATGAACTTCACCTTTGAAGAATTTAACAGCTGGATTCAAGCTTCTCCAATAGAGGAGTCTCTGGAGCTCAGAATTTGCCAACCGTTAGTTCCGTCTTCATCATCGAGGGAGTATTTCGACTTGAATGAATACCTGATCACTACAGCACCAGTCCCAATTACGGCCTCTCCTAAAATACAGACCCCACCAGTCTCGTCAGCAGTACCAGCCTCTCAAGCACCGACCCCTCCAGCCTCACTAGTATAATCAGTTTCTCCTGCAGTACCAGCCTTTCCGAACCTCCTCAACTACATCAGCCTCTACACCCTCTTCGTCTGCCTCCTCCGATGCTGCCTATAAACGGGAGTTGAAGAGTGGACAATGTTTCACAAATATTTACAGATTACTCTGAGTTACACTCTCACAGACTTAACTGCTTCCCAAATTCTATCCCACCTATGGAGTAATATCAAAATGAGGTGGTACACCGTCATCAGAACCGATCAGACATTGAGGGTGCCGTGCGATATATACGGTTCGAGTCATTTCATACTCTTATCCAGCCTCTCGAGATTAGACCGGCAGATAGACGACTGTAAGAGAGCTCGTAAGAAAGGAGAATGAAATCAACAACTCACACACCTCCTTATACAGCATATATTTTAGTTTCATCAATCTGATTGATCGAAAATTTACTATGGTAGGGTGCCACATCAAATATTTTATTGACTTAATATGTACTATGGCAGGGTGGGGATTAAGTTTAACTTTGAATTAACTGTACTCCTATTGGATGAGAATTTAACTTGTAAAGGTTCGAAAAAATTTAACTCATAATGGTGCGGGGGTTTTGTTTGAGTTGGATGTCCACTTTACATACTATTAACGCAATCCATCGGACAAATTGAGTTATTTTAAAAAGAACACAATCCGTCCGACGAGGACGGCATTCGTCGAGTGCCGCCATTCGTTGTCAACAAATCTTCATTGATTTCTTCTCAATTATAATATTTGTGTGGATCAATTGGCCATGCCCACTCTATATAATTAATTCAAAACAATTACATAAGAATATGTTTTGAATCGATAACATATTTATAAAACTCATAAAAAATATAATAAATAGCAAGTGTTTGTATCAATAACAGCAAATAGTAACCCTTACATTTGACAATAAACTGAATATCAATTTTATAATATACAGAAATATTCAGCTCAAGGTCACATCACATTTACAAGTCATTCCCGAGGTGAATTCTTCATTTGCTTAACAGCTGGTCCAATCCAAGGTCAACACGGTAAAACTAGACTGGTAAGTTTCTCTAGAACTTCCTGCTCGCTTAGCTGAAATGATTTTAAAAACTGTTCAGAAAATAAAAACTCTTTTTTCGAATATTTCTTACACATCGAGTTAAAATTGGGATGAACTATAAATTTGTGTTTAATTATTCAAAACTTTTTTACACAATATTTTCTTTCATTTTATTAAAAATTCATTAGTAAAACAAAAGATTAACTACAATGCATTAGGCTAATATCTAATTCCCATGGCCATAAAACCGGAATACGTTAGCTGGTGTAAATATAAATTGTATCGAGATTTCCATCGAGGCATACAGAAGTTCAACAAAATTTTCTTTTATAATTAACTTGTTTTAATGTGATAAAAAGTTTGGAATAGTGATAATTTTCCTGTCACAGTTTTATTCAATTTTCGGTTCGTTATTTGAGAAATCAGCCGAGTGGTAAATTAAAAGATTGAGACAATTTTAATTCTATTATAAAAGTGTAAAAAGCAATTTGAATAGAATAAATCTTCATTTGATTTTAGTCAAACAAATAAATATTGACGATTTATGTTTTAAAAAAATATCTTTCTGGTAATAAAATTTAAATTTACAAAATGTATAAAAGTAAAGTAATCTATAAACACTATGCAATAACACTCGAAACTACAATACGAATCGAATTAATTAGAATTTTAATAGGAAAATATTAAATTATCTGTTATTTTGCTTTATGTGGGTGTGCAATGTTTTAATAATCTATTTTCACATTTTCTATAAATGCAAGAAGAGGAGAATCGAGTGTTCCTCGATACTGTTGAACATTTAACAAAAACTTTGATGAAAAAACATAAAAATGTTAAAAAATCAATTTTTGGATTGGAGATTTCAGAACAATAGACATTACTTTAGTCTAGTTTATTGCAATTATGTGGTCCTAACTGTGTTTAATAACTGTTCTAATATTTTAAAACAGAACAGAGTTTATATAAATAAGGTATTGCTAAATTTCATTTTGTCTAGTTTGCATGCATTATTAAAGTTTATAATTGTCAATATAGAAGTTTATAGAAATTGTGAAGAGAAGTTGATAAAATGCAATGGGAGGTATATTTTCGGGTTTTATTCATAATAAATAATATTTCCATAAAATGTACTCAAATCGAATATATAATCAAAACCATAAATGTTCTTTTTTAAACAATATAGAAAGCGATTTTTATAAATTACAGATAGCTGTATTTTTAATAATAAAATTTTACCCAATTTACCCTATAAAGTAAACATTATTTAAACCAACGCTGGTAGGTTGTTAGCTCAATGTTTAAGAACTATAGAGTAACCACACACTGTAGTATTTTAGGATAAGCACAAACTAGGCATTTTTGACATAGTCATAATTAAAAAAATGTAAGAAGTGTCGACATAATTTTATATGCGTTGGATAGCGCCGTCGCAATTCTATCAGTATTCCAAATTTCACGTTGATAAATTTTATAAATCTTTAGTTATAGACTGTCAAAATTCGCAATTTTTCGTAATTATTCTTCTTCTTCAGACCCAATATCTACCCCTGAACTTTACCCGATTTTGATAATATTTTCAATATACATTATAAATTTATTAAATTTGAATAAAATGAAATAAAATTGTAAATTTATTTAACTTTTGATCTAAAATTAGTCGTAAAATGATCATTTTAAAGCATTTTTTAACATTACAAACGTACTCATTGAAAACTATACCATAAATTTACTTCAAATTCGAGGTTTACATCAAAAGGGATGAGTTACGTGGATTGTTAAAATTTTAATTTCGTTACTATTACCATTACTTAGATATATCAGATTAAGTATTCTAAAATTGGTGACATACTTATAGAATTAGAGAGAAACTATATGATGGTCTAAAGTGCACAAGTTATATGAACATGTTTGCCAGTTTGTTGTTCATTGTCATAAAAATCGATCGATTTTCTAGCCACGACAGTTTGGAATGATATTCGCGACCGGGGTAGACAGAAAGAATATGTAGCTAGATACTGCTTCTATATCGATGTTTATTTCCACAACACTAATAGAACACTAATAAAACATATTAAACAAAAAGTGTGATATTATTAATAGCCAAAATGTCAAAAAGTGTGTTAGCTCATACCACAAAAGAAATGATTTACCATAAATTGTGTTATCTCTTACAAAACTATTTCTTATTTATGCTATCTACGTTTATAAAATCATATTAATTAATACCTATTATACGTAGTTAGCACAAATCAGAAAATAGTTTTGTATTTTTTTGTGTCACCTTATACGTAGATAGCACAAATAAGAAATAGTTTTGTAAGAGCTAACACAATGTATGGTATATCATTTCTTTTGTAGTATGAGGTAACACACTTTTGCCATTTTGACTAATAATATATAAGCATTCAGGATAAATTAATACAATGCAGAACGTTCTTTGGCCAGCTCAATTTTACAATTACATTAAAGATAAACGTGTCCGATCTATTTTTATCTCAGTTAAATACTATAATATTCTCGTTGATGTCTGCGAAATCTTGTTCCATATAATCGATGACGTCATACATGGGTGTTGTGTGATTATGTCCTGAGGAATATCTTGATTGTATAGAAACGTACTTTTTAATATTCTAGGTATGGCTTTGTATTTGATGGTGATACATTTCTATGCTATAAAATTGTTACATTCTTCAAAAAGGACGAATTTGATTAAAATCGATGACGTCATACATGTAATTACGTCAGAAGAAAAGTTCCGATGAATTTGAAAAATACATTTTTTAGATAGGTACATTTCTAAGCTCTAGGTGCCATCATTTTCCCTCAAAATGCTTTTTTATAATTGCTATGGTAGCCATCTTGGATTTTCATGATTTATGGTCATCAAGGAAAAGTTTGAGCTTGGCACTATATATCTGAAAAGATGATTTGCAACATTTTCTACTTTTATGACAAAATCGATGGCATTTTTGGCATATTCCTGCCCACAATACTTCTGGTTATACTTGTAGAACTACTTTTTGTTTGACTGAAACCAAAGTCTTTTTTTTGATAAATAGAATATTTAACTGGTATTAAAATTATGTTTTTATCACATTTTTATCTATTTATTATAATTATTTAACAAACTATTACTACGTTTTGCATTTCTACTTTTTCTAAATGTTTTTATAGAGTCCTCTTATCTGTTTTCCTTTCATTATTTTATTTAATTTTGGTTTTATATTCAATTTTTGTTTGCCAAGAACATTACCAAATAGATATCTTATTATCAGTTTATTTTATTTTACAAATCAGGATATGGCGACATATGCTTAATATCGATTAATTAAATATTCTTAGTCATATCCTGCTTTGAGAACCGTTTTCTAAGATAAATTTAAAATGATATTATGGTAACATATGTGACAGATTTTTGAGTATTGAGCATTCTTGTTTTGCCCTAACGTTACATTGTATTATAATCTTAATTGTTTGGTATATTGAGTAAGATCAGCACGTTGTTATTCACTATAACTTACTTATTCCAACTGTTTTACAATAAATAATTCTTGTCACATTTCTAAATAGAATGTAGTACAATCGGGAAAAAGGAATTTGTCTATATATATATATATATTTAGGTATATCCACTATAGCCCACCAGCCCTATCAACTGAAGAAAACTCCGCAATAATCAGTTACTTGTCGATGATATCAAACTCCATTTTCCGAATACCTTTATTATAATTACAGGCGATTTCAATAGAATAGATGTTTCACCATTATGTATAAATCACTCTCTCAAGAATAAAATCAATATGCTAACAAGAAACAACGTTGTTCTGGACATTGTCTTACTTGACGATAGTTTATTTAGCTTCTATGATTCTTGTGTTATTTACCCTCCTATCTTTTCCTCTGACCACAATCTAATTCATCTCCCAGGCAAAGAAATAATATCAACTAAATACACTATACGAGCTTTCTTGACTACCGAATTCTCACCTCAGTAAATTTTATAATTACGTAAAATCTATCAACTGGAATTCTCTCTATAATTCCCAAGATGACTTAGAAATAAAAACGTCTATCTTTTTCGACCTACTATCTCCAGCCCTGAAACTAATACCTACGTAAGATGTAACATTCACCAATCGAGATAAACTTTGGATTACCCCAGTCACAAAATTAGTTATACAAAAAAGATGGGACGCATATCGAGCAAGAAATTTTGAACTTTACAACTTTTATAAAATTAAAGCAAACGAATAAATTATTAAAGCCAAACAGAATTGGCTCGCAAAATCTTCCAAAAACAAAGGAAATATATGGAATATAATTGATCACTATCGAAAAACTAAATGTCAAAACAACTCAAATTTTTCAGCTAAGGACATTAATTACAAATTCACTGAAGTATTCCAGCCTTCAGAAAACGATATTAATAACATCACCCTTAGAAATGCCGATGTAAACTGGTTTCCGCTAATTTCCCCTGATGAAATAGAAGTACACCTATTAAAGCTCTCGGATCGCGGGTGCGGAAGTGACGAAATTCCATCAAAACTTCTCAAAACAGTTGCCGATATTATCAACAAACCACTAAGCCATATTTTTAATTCATCTATTCTACACTCTTCTGTTCCACTCATATGGAAAATTTCGAAAATTATTCCGATACAAAAATGTTCAAATCCAACTCTAAATGACTATCGTCCGATTGCTCTCTTCCCCATCATATCAAAAATTCTTGAAAAATGTATTCTCAACAGACTACAACCTGATATACTTACGAAATATGTGAATAACCAATTTGGTTTCAGAAAAGAAAGTAGCACCACATGTGCACTTTTTTCAATCATCGACGATATCATCAGCTATGATTCGTCTAAAGCCTTTGACACCGTTACGTTTGATCTCCTCATTAACCGCCTCATTGAAACCGATCTCTAAACTGGTTTTATTAAATGGTTAAAGAGTTATGTATCAAACCGTCAACAATATGTCTACTACAACAAACAATACAGCTCGCCTAAGCCAGTCCTCTCAGGAGTCCCCCAAGGAGCCATCCTCTCTCCTATTCTGTTTTGTATCTACATGGCCCCTCTTAACTCTTCACATAAACCAAACGAACTATACAAATACGCAGACGACATGGCTTTAACCTTTTACCACCATTTACTCAAGCCGAACTAAATTACATCAACTCTTGGACAACAAGCAATCGAATCACACTCAACGGAACAAAGACTTCTAGAATACATATTTCAAAAAGTAACTTATATGATCCTCAAAACGCACATTTATCCACTATAAAGAAGGTTAATACCATCAAACTCCTCGGCGTATACATCGACAACAAAATATCCTGGTCCCCTCATATCGACTACATCATAAAGAAAGCAAGCAAAAATCTCTACCTATTACGTTTATTAAAAGATATTTTAAATAAGAAACAACGAATATTTGTTCACAATTCACTGATTCAAAGTATCTTGGACCACGGATCCCCATTACTTCTCGGTTTCAACAAACTGAAAGACGAATTAAGAATAAAAAGACTGATAAAGCGATTCCATTATATAATTTGTGGATCTAACTGTAACTTGGACTGTCTTCCAGACCCAGTAACCCAGCGGAAAAAATTAGCACTAAAACTTTTCTCGAAAGCAAAAAACTCAACAAGACATGCCAACCATAACCGGATACCTCCTCTACTGCCCAGAGGTCGCAGGATCAACGTTCCTCCAGCGCGCACTCAGAGAAGAGCTTTATCTTTCATCCCATTCACGGCAAATGTATACAATAATTATCCTATACAATAACTATCATATATACAATAACTATCCTAGATATATTTTCATTTTTAAAACTATTTTCTCATGTTCTATCTTTTCATTCAATCTATATATTAATATTTTCAACCTCTGTACCATATAATTACCATGCTCTGATTCCCATTTTTATTTAAACGCTTATTATTGTTAAAATTTTAAAATCTCAAATTTGCTATTTCTTGTGAACATTGTTTTTTGGATATTATGACAGCATAACCCACAATTTCTTGTTAATTGTAATATTAATATTTCACATGATTTTATAATATTTAATTATGATTTGTATGATTTAAATATTTTTGTTTGTTTAGTATAGTATATTTGTTACCACAACGAGTAATACAGTAAACTCATAATCAAGTGGGTAAATTGAGATAGAAAAGTTAAAGTAAGATAGAATGTGCAAGGCATCTGGTGTGTTCAGTAATCAAGCGTGGGGCCCACCAGCCAAATCTACTCTCTTCAAGTTTTGAGCGGGCTTTGATTTGTCTTGGGACGAGCTTTCTAGAGAGTCGCGTGACTGGTCCCGATGTTCTAGCAGGAGGGATTGTCGAGGCTAAAGAAGCAGGTTCGTATTTCTTTCAGGTTAAACAACTGGCTCTCATTGGTGGGTCAAACGTCTCAGAGGCGTGTAGAAGAAGCAAATTCTATTTCTTTCAGGTTAAACAATTGGCTCTCATTGGTGGGTCAAACGTCTCAGAGGCGTGTAGAAGAATCTTTATACATGTTCACAAAGAGCAAACTGATCTTCTAGATTTAAAATGGGTTGCTTCAGAATTTGCCGCTCGCAATGATAGAAGACGTGATTATTTTGGTCATAATTAGCGAACATATTTCATTAAAACAGCTTTGGACAGGCTTAACTGTATCCTAAATTCATATGTGGTTTACGTTTCATTGTTCATTTTATATAACTATTTAATTGTTAGTTACAATAATATGTTAAAATATTCATTAGCATTAATGAATTTTAGTTTAAAAACGATAGTAAGAAAGTTGCTTTTTTAAGAATTTTTGGATCCGGCCCCACGCCCCCCCCCCCCGTGCCTGACTTAGAATATATATAGTACGTTATAGTACGCATATGTTAGTTAGAATAATTAAACGCTGTAAATAATTATTATCATTGAGTGTGTATGAAAGGAGGGGGTAGAACAATTAACGTGACGTCTTTTCTGAAGGGAGTATCGAAATTTGTGACTGCGTGATTTAAGGGGGGAGGGAGTAAAACATGGCGTAAATTTGCGTGAAGTCATTTTTGAACAGCCCCTAACAGTATCCATTCAATAAAGTAATTAAATGTAAAACACTCGATATAAGTTATAGTTTAAGCAATTAATTATCGTTTTTTAATGTGAGGGTTTTTAATGTACCTATATATTACTCATATACATATACATAGAAATATTTGTATTATTTATAATATTTAAATTATCTTTATTTATAGGCTCATATATTAAAGATATATTTAACCATATAGAGTAAGGTTAATATTTAATAAGTATAAATATTAATCTAATACAAGATGGTCAATTTAAAAACAAGACCATCACAGGGGCCGGACCGCTAATTAGCCAAAATGAAATTAAGTATATGCTTTTATAAAAGTGAACGCCTACCCCTCCACCACACATTTCTACGCGTGGGCTTAATTAGTTGTCATTAATGATAAATGTATGTTCATTGATTTTTAAAATATGTTTTGTTTTTATTAGTGGTATCGGTAACCACACGTTACTTTATGGCGGGGTTTTAAATGATTTAATACTGCTGCAAAAAAGTAATAATTAGGTTACATTTGATCTTATGCCTGTAATGTTTATATTTAATCAAGTAAAAAAATCTATTCTAAACCAATTAATATTCCTTCTTCTTATATTAGCCAACTTAAAATCAACAATTTAGATATATACTTAAATATATATTTCTTCAAAAAAAAACAATACATAATATTATTTATTTCTTCAATTTCTCTTTTCTTAAAATTATCCTTTATTATAATAAAATTTTATATTTATCAATTAACTTAACTGAGCTGCAAATTAATATAATATTAACGATTACATCTACTTACTAAATATTTGCTATTAACAAAATAAATGAACACAGAAAATTATTTAAATCTGATTTCTATAGTAAAAAATCCTGTTCAACTTTATAAACAAATATTCTAATGTAAAGTACAATGAAATTTTCCACCTGGTATATTCTTAGGTCATGACAAAATATGAATGCTTATTAAAATAATTATTATAAAAGGAAACTTGAACATTATTTAATATTTAAGAAATTTTTTTAAACTTACTTTTATTATAGTATAGCAACCATCCAGTTGAGCACAACTCTATCACTATACCTATATGCTACCCTGTTTATTATTATATTGAATTCTGTTTTTAAAATGACTATATGATTATGTAAATCACAAACCATATATATAGACAAAATAAAAATTATATGAATAAATTATTTTTTTCTATTTGTTTTCATTTTTTCTATTGCATTATAAAAGAAGGTAGCCTGCTACAATAATACAATTCTTATTATGGTATTATGACTATTCTAAAACTTTTTAGTCTGATTCTAAATTTATAAAAAAATATATATAATATTATTTATTCAGGATAAGTTTAAAATATTCTCATGTGACCCTTTTCCTATTTTTAAAGACCGAATTCCAATTTTTTTTAATATAAATTATTTTCTTAAATATTATTAATACAAAATTAAAAAATAATTATATCTCTATAATTAAAACTGAACAATATATAAATTGTATATAAATTTATTTATAAAAAATATTTTAAAAATTTGTCACCTTTTCAAAAAATTAATAGTTTAACAATGTGATTTCATTCAGTATTTTTTTATCTAACCAAGTATTGATAAACTATACATTAAATAAAATGCAATTATTAATCCATAAATTTACTATAAGAAAATTTTTTTTATAATAATTTATTTCAAAAATTTAATCTATCTATAGAAAAGATTGATTATACATTATATAGAATAAAATAGGGATATCAACTTAAACATGTATCATTTGGATTATTATATATATCAATACCTTTTAAATTAATTACTAAGGATAATTCACATTTTATTTAATTTTTTTATTAAAAACAAATATATTAATGTTAAACTTTTTATGGATATTTTATCTTGCAGAAAAAGTCACAAGATGCCTTTCCTTAAAAGTCTCAATAAATACAAACCTCCATGGTATGAATGGATACAAAAGTCCCACAGAGAAGGTCTGAGGAATACATTTTACTGCATAAATGGAAACAAGTATTGTGGGGAATGGAAAACTAATAAATATCATGGTAAGTAAATATTTTTTAGAAAACTATTGTTAATATAAAGCAACTCATTCAATACTGTTTCCAAATATAATGAAATCTAAATATTTAAATCAGAAATGCAAATTTGTTAATTATTTTAAAAATTTCAAATAATACATCAATTGGCTGTCCTTATTGTGTTATCTGGTTCATTTATATATTTAAAGATATTTGTTGCTCAATCTCTAGAAATGTAGGATATAATTTTACTTATTCTGACTAACATAATTAAAATATCAATATATTTTCAATAAAAAATAGCTGTTCTTAAAGTATATAAATGTACCTACTGGCTGTACATAATACATAATTGTTTATATTTCATGTAATCATTAATAAATTCATAATTTACTTTAATTTTAAATCTCATGAATAAATTTTAGGTCATGGAAAACTTCAATGGAAATCAGGTCTTCAATATGAAGGAGAGTGGGTGGAAGGGGCTAGAGAAAAATTAGGCATCATGAAAATACCCTATAAGAAAGATTACAGACGCCTATACACTGGAAGTTGGAAAAATGGCAAAAGACATGTAAATTAATCCCTGGTATCCTTATGTAAATATTTATATATAGATGTATAAGTATCCTTTATGTATATTATGATTTGTTCATAAAATAATAATACATTCATAACTTCTATTTATATATTATATTAATTAATGTTTGGAAGAAACACAAAAATGATGTTTATTTGTTGTTATATTTTATATATATATATTATGAATCAAAAATTTAATCACTCTAATTGATTCTTTTAAACATAAATCTTAAAAATTTAGTATTTATTAATGCAGTGTTAAATTGATAATTTTTATCTTATGTTTTGTATTGTAAAGTTTTTTATATGTATGATGTATTGATCTCCCATATAAAATTTGTACTCTATATAATGTATTGTACTCCTATATGATTTAAAATAAGTAGCTACTGGTTTCCATTTATCACATGTGCTTTTTCATTGGCAGGGATATGGGGAGCAATGGTTTACCTCTTCATCTCATTTTGAAGGAGAATGGTGTGAAGGACTCAGGGAAGGTTGGGGTCGAATGATTTATTCTGATGGTGGTATTTATGAAGGGGAATGGCACAATGACAAACGTCATGGTCAGGGTCTTTATCGAAAACGTGAGTGCATTTACGTTAATCCAGATTTATTTAGAAAATATTGGAAGTAAAATACACTGTTTATTGTTGGTTGCATTTAATTATGTGTTAAACTATTCTTTTATTTTTTTTCACTATTTTGACTAATTTTTACAGTATATTTACCGAAACAGCTAGATATGTATAAAAATTATTGAAAGATATTTTGACACTAACATCTCCACATTCCATTTTTTTAAATATATAGAATAAAAATAATTTAATTAAGTTCATGTATATCGACATTAGATAGACTACAAACAAATATTTTGAGATAAATAGAAATATCAGAAATTGTCATATTCATCAACGGATATTATTCAAACTATAAGTAGATACTTTTTGAACATCCCTAGCTATCTGACTGCTCATTTTTAAAAAAATTGTTCTATACTAAAATTATTTGTTTAAAAAGTACCCCTTTCAGATAAAGCAGAAATTCTTTAAGTCTATGTATTTAGTCATATGAATTTCAAAATACTTCCCTAATGGATTTCCAAAATTAATTATACATGCATGTTCCAAACTCTGAATAAAATATTTTAAAAACTTTTAACAGCGAAAATAACAAAATACAAATTCAAAACATGAAGATGCATTTCATGCAATACATTAGTGATTCTCAAAACTATATTATTGAAGAAAGACTCATTTTCAATATAATAACTTTAATGAAAATGAACACTGTTCTTTCTGAAAGAAAGAATAACAC
>JAUZNC010029991.1:97187-107859 GCA_034780395.1 Vannuccia rotundouncinata | reverse complement strand
AATATTTTGAGGAGAGACAATTTATGGAATTGTACTGAAGCTATATATAACAGAAAAAATCTAGGAAATTGGTAGAAATTTTTGTTATCACAAATATTGTATTAGATGGAAGATTACAAAATAAGTATGATAAGAATTCTATCAACCGGGGTGTCTTGTTATTCAAATAATATTATTATGTTGTCTCCTGCATATTAAATCAATAGTTAATTATTTTTACTTGAATCAGTATGTGTAAGAGTACAAGAAAATGGACATTTAAATACAAATAATTCTGAATGACAGTTGTGCTATTACTTAATGGTATTTGGCCATTGTCCTCTGATTAAATATGATAGTTAAGTTAAAAACATTACAAATTATAGAAATCAATGATAAAAATTATTCAATCCTTTGTATAGGTAATTTAAATGTTATTTGTTTTACATTATATAAAAACAAGTCTTCAGAAAATTCTGATATAAAATCCAGTAGTGTGGAAATTTATGCTTGTAACACTTATAACACAATAAAGGACACCATGTCGTTTAGAGCAATAATTGAAACACATCGAATGGACATCTTATTTTAGTTAATTAAAAATAAACAAGTTTGAAAACCAAATATTATTCTATTTATCTTAACTAAACAGCTAAATGTTCTCCAACCTATATTTGAGGTTTTGTTTACCCAATTAGTACATGTTTTTTTGTTTCAGCGATCGATATTTAGCTAATTAAAAAATTGTTTTCAATGTTTTTGTATGAAGATACTTCAAAAATCGCACTCTTGTAAACTGGCTGACATTTTTTTAAATTATAGTAAAATATAGGGATAACGAAATAAGTTTTGTATTTTTAAATATACGACAGACATAAAAAAGTACAGCCAAACATGAAACATATATACAGTAAATGTCGTCACATACAATAATTGTCAAATGTGATACTTGTTGTAAAGAAAGACAACATAAATAATTGTTTTTATACAGCACTATATTTTACAAAGACTTTTCATAAACTTTTCCGTACATCACATTTTAAATATGTCATTCACCACAAATAGAAAGTATACAAATTATTTTTTTTTATAATAAACAACGAAAATAATAAAATATATTTAAAAATTTAAATATATTAACACATTACAAAAAAATGTTTTACTCTTATATCTTCAAGTGTTAACAAATAATTATACATGACAAATATATAGTAAACAAATTACAAAATAATTCTATTTGGGAATAGATATACTATGATAATTATTCTTTCCTGAAAAACGTGTTAGAATTAATTGTCCATAAATATTCTCGCCAATCGACCAACGAGTCACACGGCTGATATCTCTTCATAATGACATGGCTGCATTTCGATTTCTTCATAATGACCTTCTCCAGAAAGACTCACACTGGTCGAACTGCTTCTCTGGGCAGTGTAGAGGCACACGAAACTTTGGTGCAGCTCTGTGACGACCGCTGTCGGGTTGATCCGGTCCAAACTACTCGAGATGCCGTATCGGACGACACAGCCCTTCTTTAGGCCGTGGTCTAAAAGAGATCTTTGCTCTGGAATCAGCAGAGAATCACTGAAGTGTCGGAGTGGTGAAGTGAGTGGGGGCTCACAGAAGGAGCTGTCCTCTTTGGAAAAACGAACCGATATGGACTGGTGGCGGGGGCTGTTAGGACTTCGATGAAGCTGGGTGGAGAGGAGAACCGAATTGGCCTTGGTGGAGGACTGATTGCGACGCGCCCGATCGAGACAAGGAAATTGTTTACGGACGGCGGATTTGAAGACACCGCTGAAGATGGAGTAGACGATTGGGTTGATGCAGCACGAAGCATAGGAAAAGGTCTGTGAGAGGAACTTAACGACACCCATTGACCTGGTGAAAGGAAAGGCGTGTCGAAAGACGTTGTACCAGGTGTTGACGAAGTGGGTTGGCAACCAACAGATACAGTAGAGCGCCGTGATTATGATGACTAGCTTAGTGACCTTGGAGCGCTGGCGACGTTTTTTTGCCCGGCTGGATTCAGCTCCAACAGTTCGTAGACGGGTGTCACCGGTGTGCTGTACCTGTTCCAAAAGTATTCAATAAGTAAGAATAAATTCAAGTAATTAAATATACGTAAGTATATTATGTTAACGATTACATTATCTATTAAATGGAATATAAATTTTGACAAACAAAGACTTAATTAACGATTTAATACAATATACTAAATTTAATACCTAAAAAAACGTAAATTTTTGTGACAAAAAATATAGTCTGATTAATCGTTTACTTTATTCTTCTCCAAAAAGAGAGGATGTGAAAATCGATAAGAAGTTCTAAAATGTCACGTTCCAATAGCAACCGATCAAAGAAAGAAAGAACGATTATATTCTAAAATTCAGAATTATTTATTTTTAAATTATATTCCAATCAATAAATTCGAAAAATTTAGTTAATAGGAATACAATAGTCTTTTCAAATATATATATATATATTTTACTTAAAGTAAATTAACAAAAGAGTAACAATTTTCAACTAACCAGTTACAAAAACAACTAACTTTTACCATTTATAACTAACTTACCTCGTGTTTCAGTTTGGCCACAATTAGAGTATTCATGACAATGATGCAGGAAAAGGGGAGCAAATATGTTACTGACAGTGTAAACAGTTGATAAGCCACTCTCTCGGACCAATTAACCGTGTCTTCACAGGTCATATGTGGCTCAGAGTGTGATGTTGATCTTGGTAACATTGCGACGTCATAGAAGAAGGGTATTGGCAAAGAACAGAGAAGACTAACTGTTGAATGAGAAAAAATAAAAAAGTAAAAAATTTGAAAGTTTTGTTTAATCAAAAAATCAAAATACAAAAGTAAAAGTTCATTAGTGAATATGAGATAAAATGTTTGTGTCTGTGCGATGAATAAATAAGATTTTTTCTGTCAGAATAAAACAAAAAAATTATTTTTGATGACAATCGGAATAAAAAGTAAAACTATTTTTTTTCTTTGTTTAAATATTCATTCATAAAATAATTGAAAAATTTTCCCAATAATTGTATTTAAAAAGAATGGTTGTTATTAACATCCGTTTCGGCAATTCAATAACTTGTAGATCTTGAATAAATTATGTGCTGGGCAGAAAAATATCACAAGTATACACAGTATTCTTCCAACCTATCCCATAACTAGATTTTCAATATTCAATAAAATTAGACAGTTTAACAAAAATGAAGCAAAATATTCTAATTTAATTCCACTTACTTATCCAAGCTCCGAGGCAAGCAAACTGAGCCTCACGAATCTTCATTGTGCGGATCTTCCAGGGATGAACAACTGCTAGAAATCGACTTGCGGTCAGAGCCAGAAGCATGAGGGCGGAGGAAAAGATTGTTACCTAAAGATACGAAGAAAAAGAATAATTTAGCATTAAAATATTGATATATTTCAGTCAAAAATATAACTTAATTATTCAAAATATAGAGAGGAAATCATAATAAACATTTGCACAAAAAACAAACAACACTATTGTTTTTGAACTATAACTGAACTATTACTAATTATTTAGGATTGATTTACAAGATAAAAATTTGTATCCATTCTATGACATCATGTGATTGATGATAATAATAGGTTCGACATTGGTCAAGCATTTCCTTATGGTAGTGTCGCCTCATCCTGCTGTATCAGTGATAGATCATGCGAGTAAACCTGGAAGGCATTGAGAGTATCGTTAGGCGGAAGTTGACGAACCTACGATTTGCTGATGACACCTCGTTTATATCGTTTAATGTGAAAACACACAGACTGATGGAAAATTCCATTGTCATCTTCTTTTCGTTACAAATAACGGCGGTTCATCGGAAATGGTTCGGAGTAGAATCGTCATGTCGCAAATTCTTCAGTGTTGTTTCTTTGCTACGTATAAATGAGGTTGTGAAAGCTGACAAAATTAAGATAAAATATTACATCAAAGAATTTGTATACATCAAATCATCCGAAGCCAAGTGGAGGATGTAAATGAAGAAAACCGCAATACAATAGGTTAACTGAATCAAAAAGAAATATGAACATCGATTGACATCACTGAGATTATCAATTTTCGGGCTCACTGTCTTATTCTGGCGATGATTCTCAAAATCGTGTTTATAAAATTTTTTGTTATTCTTGTATAAACTTAAATAATTGTTAAACAATTATGAAAAGAGAAAAAAAAGTTTAAAAAGAAATGAAAAACGTTTGCTAATTGAGGATCTAATTACTTATTAGATAAAACAACGGAAAATAGGTTTTCCGAAAATTACATTCAGTTGATCCTAAAATAAAAAATTTTGAAAAGTTGGAAAAATTTAGTGGTTTTAACTTCTACTTTAAATTCTTTTCCATCTACTCTCAAAGTTTATACAAGCAAAACAAAATTCAAAAGGAATTGTTCCATCTTTAATCTAAAAGTATATATTTAAATATAATTATAGGTCTACTGTCATATATATAAAAATCTAACCATTCGAGACATTTTAATAGGGGTAATGAAAGCCTTACATTCTTTACTATTTATAATTAGACTAATCAGAAGTCAGGCACGTTTAATTTCCGCAATTTTGCACAGGTCTAGAATTTTATGTCCAAATTATCAAGAAAATTTGTTTAATACAAAATGTTTATATGAATTTTATAAATATTGACTGGTTTAATTTGGTTCGTATATTCAGAATTATTCCTTATTTAAATATTTGATATTTTTACAAAGTATATCATTATTCCGTAAAATAATTTTATACCCATATGTAAGTCAAACACCTTCACAATATTCACGCAAATTAGATATTGATCCCATTTATACTGCTAATTTGAACACTCCGATCACAAATGTTTGAACATATGCATTTTATCTTTCTATAATATACAACCATCCCAGAGAAAACAGAGAAAACATTGAGAGAAAAAATTTGCGAAGTTAAATATCATACTCGGCAAATTATCAAGCGAACAATATTAACTTTGTTTGTATAATCAAAAAATGCTAAAAATTAAATTTCTTATGCAATTAATTGTGACGAAATAATATCTATTTTTATATTCAGGTAAAACAATCATTTTCTGTCTAATAAACAAAAATTTTGAACTGTATGGTATTTATTTCAGTAGATGGCTTTTTAATTAAAGTATTATTTAAATTAAAAATGCGCACTAAGCATGTTTGTTTGTAAAACATTCCTTTAAAAATAAAAGGACGCTTTTTCTAGCTGATCTATGGTTGATTGACTGTTTCCTTTTGTCCTTTTAAACTGGATTTTACCAACATCAAACAATATTTGGAAATAAATTAAGGCGAAAAAAAAAGTATTTATTTCTACTTTATATTATGAAACTGTTTTATGCATTTTAAGAAAGAGTTAATATATTAATACAAATCAAAAAATGTTCAATAACTGCAAGTTTGTACATTATAATAGATGATTCAACAAAATACAATTTACGTAACGAAATTTATAAAAGTTACATTTCTAAACTTATATATGAATAAAGAATTAACAAGTAGTGTCAACAAGTATGGTTAATGAAATAAAAGAAATGGGAGCAGCTATAAAATATAGAGCCTTAATACGGGTAATTAATTACAAAATAATAAATAATTAAAGCTACGAATAATTAAATTTTCTCTTTTTATATACGTTATGTATTATAGTATAGCTTAATATATCTAATATTTCCTATCTATATAATGCATATACTATATAGTTAATCTTTATGATTTCCTTTCTAAAAATGTATAGTATAATTATGTCTCTATGGTTTCCTCTCTATAAAAGTACAGTATAGTTATATATCTATAATTTTCTCTGTATAATATATGATCATTATAAATTTAAGAAATTGAGAAGTTATTCAGAAAATTAACGTTAATATAATTTTATTTTTACCTATTTAAAAAAAATTGTTTTAATGATGAATTACTAATTATTAAAAATAATTAATAAATTAAATTAATAAACTATTATACACTATTATTTTAATGATTATGAAGTAGAAAAATCGGAAACCCAGATAAATCTAATAATAAAATCGAAATAAACTTAAAAATGTGCTATTAAATATAAATTTATAAAATCTTATCCTTAGATAGATTTTAAGAATTTAAAATATATAATTGAAAACATTTAATTATAGAAATTTTAAAAAGACAATTTTATGAGCTCTAAATATAACCCGTTGAAGAGATTTGAACAAAATATTATCACTTAAACTCTGGAGTGACAATAAAAAAATAAACACTTGAGATATTTAAGGTTTCGAATAACGCTGTTTCTGTGAAATCTGATATATAATTAATGTTGTAACTCAACATCTTACCTTGATGTCTGTTATATTTATTATCAATAACCGTGCATTCACACAATGCATTATTATATTCTTTTTTTAGTATAAATTAAATATGATTTACACACTTAAATAATAAATGAATTCAATATATATTGCAACTTACATAAACAACGTAGTTGACAACTCGACAGAGCACCCAACCAAAGATCCAATTTTGGAAAACGTAATGTATAATGGTGATGGGAACCACTAGCACCAGAAATGTGAGGTCGGAGATTGCCAGTCCAATGCAGAAAATTTCATAAATCAGTTTTGTTGGCGATCTAACCAACACAAAGATCACAATCACATTTCCCAAGATGCCGAAAACACAGATGACAATCCAGAGTACGACAAGATAGCACAACAGACTCTGAGTGAGTTGAGAATTGGAGTCTTCCTCTTGAAATGAGGTCGACACCCGAGCGAAGGTCGCATTGAGCTGCTCCTCGAAATAGAGACTGGCATTGACGTGTTCAGCGACGTCATCATGTCGCAGAAAGCTCAGCAGACGATTGTAGAGGGAAATATAGGTGCTTAATTCTTCATGCTGACTTTGGAAATCGCGGTATGTCTCAAGGAACTCCAGATAATGCGACGGAAGGTAGCTGAAGTTTTCTTTATTCAATGCGGTGGACATGATCAGGTATTACAACCGATACTAAAGTGAAATTATTGAGTAGGTTTGTTACAAGCGGGGATGATATATGTATATAGTTGTATTTCTTAGATATATTCTGGTTTCTTATTGGTTGATGACAAAAGCCTCTAAAAATGCTGTCACAAATTACATGACGTAAAGACATATTGCTATGTGCTTTTAAAATTATTTTAAAATTAAAAAATATGTTACGAAGGTTGTGGAGTATTTAAAAAATCATCATTTACGTAAACATTTTTCACAAATTGGATTTTAATTCCTTGACGTATCTATTTTTTTAATAGAATTAGAGACAACATTGCTTTCCATTCTACACAACCAAAATGATAATCACATTTACAAAATCAGGGCAAAGTATAGATTTAAAAAATATTAGAATATCTGAACCTTTGATAGTAGGTTGTTAGCTCTCTATGTTCAATAACACATACGCGCTATACTACATACATACATTGTAGTTATATATTGAAACCTCAACAAATTAGGCTTATTTGTAACAGCTATACTATTCCCAAATGGTTTCATATTTTGAGATAATTCTAAGTGTATCTAGTAGAACAGCCTTAATTAAATTATATTCGTAATATAAACGATTAAATATTAAAATAATTACGATAGCAATGAATGTGAATGCGTACGTTAATTTCGAGTCTTTATAGCTTCGGTTCCTTAATACAGCTATGAACATAGATTACTAAAGTAATTATCACAAATATAATACTAGATATTACATAAAAAGTCCTTAAATTTGAATTAAAATTCCACTTGAGTTTTCCAAACCTTTTAAACTTGCTTGCACGGTTCAAAAATAAAACATATTTATTGAATTATCAGTCAATATATTTTTTCACTTAAGGTTCGTGACAATGACTTATATATATATAATTTATCTAGACCAAAAAACTGACCTATATTCAATAGTAATAAACGTCCGCGGAGGAATAGTTCATTATTGATAATCAATACGAAATTCATGGGAGTTATTTATGCATTTCAATTTCATACGGTAATAGTTTTGTTTTAAAGATTAAATTCAATCAATATATAATGATCGAAAACCTATTAAAGTATATAATATTGTTTGAATTCCTCCCTTAACGAAACTAATACGTATATAATTGAAATGTGCTCTGGGCGGTTTTTTGATCAGTTTGCCGGGCTAGCTAAATAATATATAAGTCAATATGATGTCCATGGACAACGTTGAAGTTTAAGATATACAAAAGAGACTTTAATATGAAACAAATGCTGGTAAATGAGAAACATAAGCAAAATATATTAATTGCGCAGAAGCCCACCAAATTTAATTCGATTGTTTTATTTAAAAAAATCTTTGCTTAGGTAGTATGCATGAAAATTGTTGATTGGGATCAATCTATTATTAGTTGTATTGAATTATTTATATAATTTTTATGTAACTATTTATGTAATACTTGAAACCTTAAACTTCCTAATATTGTTGTTTTTAAATTTAATTTTCTATTTCTAAATAATTATTTACTAAATATTAATATGATGAACACGAGATTAAATATCTCTCATGCGCTTATAAGATTCTTAAGCCCACAAGTTACATTAAAGTTTAATAAATAGACTTTATTTTTAGAAAACAAAATTAATAATCCGGCATGATCATTTGGTACAATTGTTGTTTAGAAAACAATCGCAATTCTAATAATTCATGGGTATTTTTAAATAACTTATAATTCGTTTTATAAATAATTGTTCCCAAATTTATATTAGATATTGGATGTCCTAATACTTCCCAAATCTGTGGTTCCCTACTTTCAAAGTTCTTCCACAAAATCATTGCATTAAATGTTATCAATAATAAAACCATTGAGATATAAATATAGGTGCTGTCATAGAATAATTACTCTATGCGGGTGCTGTATTCAAGACTAAAATATCAAGAGAAGTAAATTGTTACATAATAAGTCAAGTAGATACAAATATTTGATTTTTACTCCGAACAAATCAATGACAATAAAAATAATATCTATATTAGAGGATTATAGATAGCAAATCATTCACGAATTCACCATTGATATTTTATTATTCAAAAATACTTACAATATATTGGGTGTATCAATAAAAACAAGCGTTTGTCATTTTTTAATTAGCGGATATCTATTAATTTAACTTATTATATTCAGAGGACATCTATAATTTAGCAATGGAATTTCAAATATTTCAAATTGAAATCGATCATTTATTAATTTTGTAGTTTGCGAAGTGTGGAGCAGATTATTTTGGTATGGGGTATACTAAAGATAGACTTTATTTCTTAATTGTATGTCTAAAACGAAACAACATGAATAAACATAGCGTTTTGGCCAAATGATTCCATCTGTTAAGCTAGAATTTTTGCAATTTTTCGAAAATTTCGTGATGGAGAAAAAATCACTTTTGAGGGAAAAAAGGTAGCGGTAAAGCAAGAAATCAAACACGAGAACGGGAAATATTAAAGCAGTACAACAATAGATTAATTAAAGGAAATCTGTGTTTAACACTTAGAGATATTGCTTCCCAGTTGAAAATATCTCATACTATTGTGCAACGAATTTTTAGCGATGATCTCGAGAGAATTTGGTGCTATACAAGATGGGTACCCCATCAAAGCTTGTCGCGTTCAACATTGTAATGATTTGCTAGAGGCAACAGTTAGTCTGCTCTGTTCTTTGCCAATACCGTTCTTCTATGACGTTGCAATGTTACCAAAAAACAACATCACACTCCAAGCCACACATGACCTGTGAAGACACATGCAGTTAATTGGTCCGTAGAGAGTGGCTTATCAACTGTTTAAATTGTCAGTAACATATTTGCTCCCTATTTTCCTGCATCATTACCTAATTATAGCCAAACTGAAACACGAAATAAGTTAGTTGTAAATGGTAACCGGTTAATTGTTAGTGGTAACTGGTTAATTGTTAGTGGTAACTGGTTAATTGTTAGTGGTAACTGGTTAATTGTTATTGGTAACTGGTTAATTGTTAGTGGTAACTGGTTAATTGTTAGTGGTAACTGGTTAGTTGATAATTGTTGAGACAACCCTTTAAATATATATATACATTAGAGAAGACGATAATTCTATTCTTATTAACTAAATTTTTCGAATTTATTGATTGGAATATAATTTAAAAATAAATAATTTGAATTTTATAATAATCGTTCTTTTTTTCCTTGATCGGTTGTAATTGAAACGTGAAATTTAAGTACAAATGACAGATTGACTGATATCTGACAGCAAACAATAAATACATCCATGGATGTTCTATAACAATTAATAGCAATGTCCTTGAATGTTACTTTTTATCAAAATAAAGCGAACTAATAAATGGTCTTCTTGTATAAATGAAACTTATTCTAAAATTTTATCGTGTATTTTTTAAAAAAGCAAGTTGCTTTTTTTCAGTTATTGATTGACAAAAATTCTTTAATTAAAATTATTTATTGACTACGATAATATGTTCTTCTATCAAAAATATAAATTTAATTGTATAAAATTTATTTGAAAAAAACCTAGAAAATGTCCCAGTATTTACACTTTTATTAATCACGCTTTATTACAACATGTTGTTTAATTAGACTTGGAGTAGTTGATGCAATGTCGGAAGCCACAAGATTTATAAAAATTTAAAATTTTTGCCATTATAAGGTCAAGTGTACAAACT